>JASANA010011036.1:0-15058 GCA_030248095.1 Ptycholaimellus sp. GST1_10 | reverse complement strand
GCTGGATCCGTATTAGCGCCTTCCCTTGCTCGGCAGGGAGGCGGTCTGTACCTCTTCTTCTGTGTGCGTTCACGGTCATAAGTAAACTAGAGTAGCAAGTGGAGCCTTAAAGTTAGGAAAATCTCCTGGAGGCCTGAAAGAGGGCCGGGAGCGGTGGAGAGGCTGCTGGAGCTGGGGGAGAAGTGGCTCCCCGTGCCCGGGTCGACGCCCAGCGTCTCCGGACAGCGCCTCTAGGCCTTCCTCTCTATTGCATCATTTCCAATGGCACCCACTTCGACAGTCCTCCCTGCCAACTCCAAGGCCAAGTGCGGGAAGCGGTGCCGGGGCGGGACGGATGGAAAGCACTCGAAGCTCCGCATCACTTGCGGCAACTGCGCGTCCCACTACTGCCTCGCCTTCTTGGATGCCGCCTTCGACCCGCCGGGCTCGGCGACGCCGGGGCTCTGGGACAAGCTCAGCCAGCTGACGAGCGGGGGCACCAAGGCTTCCAACTTCTGGGTCCAGTGCCCGGAGTGCGAGGACACGCAGCAGGCCGGGGCGGCGCCGCGGTCGATGGTGGAGCAGATGCTGGACGAGGAAGTCGTGGACCCGGACGGGGCGCCGATCGTCTACACCTACCTGGAGCGGGAGGACAAGGCCCCTGCTGGAGCGGCGGCAGGAGAGGCAGGGTTGGCGGAGATCGTGCGGCTAATGCAACAGCAAATGCAGTTGATGCGGGATGAGAGCCGGGAGGCCCGGGAGGAGGCTCGGAGGCGCGAGGAGCGTCTGGAAGCTCAGCTTGTGGCCGCCCAGCAGGCCCTCGGGGGCCGGGGTGGGGGCGCAGACCAGCCGGCGCCGGGGAAGACGCCCACTGCGCTGCCCAAGCTCACACACGACTTCCCGGTCTTCGACGGGGCCGATGTCGGCGCCTACGCTCACTTCAGGAGCTGGGCCAAGCACAGGCTGGAGGACAATCGCGAGCTGAAGGAGGCGGACAAGTTCGCGTGGCTGCGGAACAACCTGGGCGGCCGCGCCAAGGCCAAGATTGAGCCCCTCGACCAGCACGCCCCCGACTCCTTCAAAGAGGCCCTTCGCATTCTTGACGAGAACTATGATAGAGCGGAGCAGGTGAAGACGGCGCTGTTCCAAGAGCTGGCGGTGCTGCCGGCCGTGGTGGAGGGGGATCTGGACGGACTGGAGGAGTTCAGCGACGCCTACCGCCTCCTCATGGCCCGCCTCGTCAGCCTGGGCGTCGAGGAGACCGCCCTGGACACCCACACCTGCACTCTGCTCACCAAGCTCCCACCGGCCTTCTCCCGCGACATCCAGCAGCAACGGCTGCGAGCGGGGCAGACGGCGGTGCCGGGATACAAGGACTTCGAGAAGCTACTCAGCGCGGAGCTGAAGCTACTCCGCGGGACCACCGACAGCGCCCTGGAACGGTCCTTCACCACCACTCTTTTTTCATCCTCCCGGCCTTCACAGGCCAAGCCTCCACGGGGCCGAGACCGGGGCCGGGCTGGACAGCCACGGGGCCAGGCCGGACGGCCACGGGAGCAGGCGAGCGAGCCAGCGGGAGAGAGCCAGCCGGGGAGGGGGAAGAAGAAGGTGCGCTGGGCGGGGGGCCAGCCGAGCTGTCCGTTCTGCGACGGGGGCCACTGGGGCCAAAACTGCGCAACGTTCGGAACTCCAGGTCTCCGCCGGGCCAACGCGAGGAAGCGGGGCCTGTGCTACCTGTGCCTGGGCGACCATCCGGGCGGGGCCAAGAGCTGCACGTCGGCGCACGGGGGGTGCCGGGTGCCGGGCTGCGGCGGCGACCACCACACGGCCCTGCATGAGCCAGCCAGCGGGGGCGAGGCCTCGCTCAACTGCGCTCTGACCTCTTTCGATCATACCAACCTAAACACAACCTGCAAGCCAGGTGGGGCGACGGCGGTCCTGGCGAGCTTCCGGGGACTGCTGGTGGCGCCGGCAAAGACCAAGGGGGCGGTGGTGCTGGTGCTGCTGGACTCCGGGGCCTCCTTCAGCTGGGTCCGCGAGGACGTGGCAGCAGAGCTGGGACTACGGGGCCTGCCTCCGGAGAGCATCACTGTCGCCTACGGCGGCACCGACACCAAGCGCTCAATCATCACACGTCCGGTCTGGGTGGAGGCTGTGGGACGAGACGGGTCTCGTTTGCAGTTCAAGGCGTACCAGGCAGCAGTGCTCTGTCCAGACCTACTCCTCGGAGGGTTCAAGATCCAGCCGGGCATCCTGCAGAGGGCAGGGGAGGCGGAGTACGGGCTGGCCAACAGGCCACCGGAGAAGGTGGTCTCCGTCACCGTCGGCGCCATCCTCGGGCTCAACGCCTACGAGGCCGTGCTGGGGCCCAGCTGCGAGAGCATCAGCCTAACGCCTACACTCAGCGCCTACCACACTGCCTTCGGGACGATCCTGCGGGGGTCGGTGACTCCGGACCAGCTGGCGATCACGGACAGGGCCTACGGGGAGGTCTCCAGCTTCCAGACGGCCTTCGGAATCTTCAGCCAGCCCGTCTCTCTGACAGAGCTTCTCGACCATCAGACCGCCTTAGACACCGTCGGCTTCGAGAGGGATGCTGACAAGGCGACGCCTACGGGGGAGGAGAAGACGGCGGAGCTGCAGGCGAGGATCTTCCGGGACTCCTCCGGGGCCTTCTACGTGCCACTGCCCCTGAAGGAGAATGCTCAGGCTTTGGCGACCAACTTTGCGCAGGCGCTGGGGCGGGCGCGGGGGACCGACCGGCGGCTGGAGGGTGAGGAACGGCGGCGCTACTACGCGGAGTTCGAGGACCAGGCCCGGGAGGGCGTCATCGAGCGGGCCCGGGGGCCACCGCCAGCGGGCCAGCTGCTGCATCATCTGCCGCACTTCCCCGCTGAGGGTCCAAAGACAAGGCCAGTCGTCGATGCCTCATCCACCTGCGGGAGTCCACCACGCTGCCTCAACAGCTTCATCGACCCAGGTCCCAGTCTTCTGACGGATCTGCTGCAGGTCCAGCTCTACCTACGGGGGTCGCGCTTCGCGTTGGCGGCGGACGTGCGACGGGCCTTCTACAGCATGCGGGTGTGGCCGGAGTTCAAGTCCGCTCTCCGCATCATCCTACCCACCGACAGCTCCAAGCCTATCGGAGAGGACAATTGGAGCGTCTGGCAGTATACGAGAGTGATCATGGGGTGCTCGGCGAGTCCGTGGCTGCTGCAAGCGTGCCTCCGTCTACTCTGCGACGAGGCGCGGGCGGCGGGGAACTGCTGCGGGCTGACGGAGGCGGAGGTGGCGGGCGTCCCCTCCCACACCTACGCCGACAACCTGATCTACGGCTTCAGCCAGGAGGAGGAGGGAGGACGGCTGGCGGTCGGCCTCCGGGGACTCTTCGCCTCCGCCCAGTTCAACTTGCGGTCATTCGGGTCCAACGCGGGGACGGTGACGGATGCACTGCCGGAGGACGCCAAGGCGGCGCCCGGGAGCTTCAAGAACCTCGGCATCGTCTGGGAGACGAGCAAGGACACCATCAGCGTCCCCGAGGTCAAGTTCCAGGACATCCCCATGGAGGGGCTGTCCGTCCGACAGTTGGCCAGTGCAGTGGCGAGGATGTACGACCCAATCGGCTTCTTCACGCCTCTCACGCTGGCCGGGCGCCTTCTGATGCAGCGGGTGCACAAGGTGTGCAAGGGCTGGGACGACGAGGTGCCGGAGGACTGCGCCAAGGACTGGGGCATCCTGAGAGGGGACCTGGAGGGGACGGCCAGCATCAGCTTTCCGCGCTGGGTGTTGGGCTCCGAGGAGCCGCCGGTGCTCATCGTCACCACCGACGCCTCCATCACCTCCTACGGCTACGCGATCTATGCCTGCCAACCCTCATCCTCACCTCCTACATCGCGGCTGGTGCTGGCGAAGTCTCGTTTGCTGCCATCACCGAACAAGGGCGTGATCATCACGGTGCCCAGGTCGGAGTTGTGGGCGGCGGAGTACGGCGGGCGGGCGGCCAAGTTCGTTATCAGCCACCTGGGGCCTTTCCGCAAGGTGGTCCATTTCATCGACAACGCTGCCGTCCTGTGCTGGCTCAGGGCCGGGGAGGCTCCCAGAGCCTACGAGACAAGGCGGGTGGAGGCGGTTCGCGAGCTGGGCCACACCCGGGACTTCCGCTACATCAAGAGCGAACTCAACCCGTCAGACTGGGCAACGAAGCCGCGGAGTCTGAAGGAGCTACAGGGAGCAGGGCTGTTCCACGCCGGGGCCACCTTCTTCCTGGAGGAGGAAGAGGCCTGGCCGGACTGGGCAGCACCGAACGCTCCAGCGGGCCCTGGGGCAGCCGGGGAAGCTGCTGGGAAGGGGGTCGACTCGACTCCAGGCTTGCCTGTGGACTCCCCCCGGACCAGCTCTACGCTAACCTGGCCCCTCCAGGGACCCGCGGTGTCGGAGTGCAGCGGGGGCTCGGGTGAGAGGCCGGCGGCCGGCTGCCAGGGGGTCGACTCGACTCCAGGCTTGCCTGTTGACTCCCCCCTGCCAGTCTCTACGCTGCTGGCTAATCATCGCGGCCTTCCCACTCCCTCACCGGGGGTAGCCAGCGTCCCCTCTGCTGAGGCCGTCTGTCGGGGAGTCGACTCGACTCCATGCTTGCATGTGGACTCCTCCCTGACAGAATCTTCGCCGGGCAGGGCAGACCTGAGCTTTCCGGGGCAGGCGGTGGGTGCGCCGGGGGAGGCAGTCTCCTTGTCTGGGATCGACCAGGGCCCTCGCGGGCCTTCCCAGCAAGAGTCTACGCTCCTACCCCTGGCCTCTCCAACCTCTGCCACTGGGCCCCCTTCAAGCAGCGAGGGCATGCTTGCCATCCTCGACTGCGACAAGTACAGCTCCTTGGATCGCCTCTTGGGCACGGGCGTGCAAGTGCAGCGGGCGCGGCGCCGTTTCGGAGGAGAAAAACGGCCGTTGGGAGCAGCGCGCGAGATGGAGAAGCAGGAGCTACTCAGCCAGCTGTGCAGGGAGCAGCAGGAACTGGCGTTCGGGGACCTGCTGGAGTACCTGAAGACGGAGAGCGGGAAGCAGGAGGACTCGAGCCTGGGCATGGAGGCCTGGAAGGCGGCCAAGAACAAGGCCAAGCAAGTCGGCGCGTGGGTGGATGCGGAGGGCTGCGTTCGGGTGGCTTCGCGCTTCGCACGGGGGGACGTGGAGGTCCAGCCGCCCCTGCTACTCTGCCACAAGCACCCCCTCACCATGCTCATCCTCCTACACTTTCATCAACGGCACGCACATGCATCGGCGACGGCAACGTTGGGCTTCTTCCGGTGCCAGTACTGGGCGGCGACAAGCACGAGGCTGACGCGACGGGCGCTCAAGTCCTGCCAGCCGTGTCGTTTGCATCACGGACAGCCAGCCCAACGACCAGTCCACGGCCTTCTTCCACCGGAGCGCCTGGACTTCACAAAGGGCCCCTTCAGTTCCATCCTGTTGGATCAGGCCGGGCCGTTTAGGGTGCTGTCGGGCGGCCGAGTGGTGAAGCGCTGGGTCCTGGTAGCCTCCTGTGCGGTGATGCGAGCGGTGCACTACGAGCTCTTGGTGGACTACAGCGGGGCGGCCGTCTGCAACGCGCTGGAGCGACTGTGGTGCCGCCGGGGCCTGACGAGGGCCACCATCTGGCTAGACCACGCGGGCGCCTTCAGCAAGGCGGCAGGGATCCTGGAGCCGTACCTGGTCTTCGCGAACGGGGAGAAGGCCGACATCACCGGCTTCGCTGCCAAGTTCCCCGTCCACTTCAAGCCTACACCGGTTCGGGCGCCCTGGTACAACGGGGCATCGGAGGTGCAAGTCAAGCTGCTCAAGCTGGGGCTGGGGCCTCTGCTCTGGCACCGCCTCACCACCGAGGACGTCTTCATCACCTGCCTGGCCAGGGTGGAGTGCGCCATCAACTGCCGGCCGCTCTGCCCGCTCACGGACGCCGTGGACGACTTCCGCCCACTACGGCCCATCGACTTCCTCGTCACGGCGGCCTTCGTGGAGCCTGGAGCGGAGCTGGAGTCTCAGCGGCTACGGGCGGGCCTCAGCCGGCAAGATCGAGTAGTTTCAGACATGATTGGACGCTGGGCTTCAGAGTACCTGGGTCACCTCCGGGCTCAGCATCACAAAGCAGCCGCAGCGCTGAAAGGCACGGGGAAGGAGCTGTTGACGGTGGGGAGTGCTGCGCTGCTGAAGGAGGCGGCGCCGAGGCACCAGTGGAAGCTCGTCCGGATCCTGGAGAAGCACCCGGACCAGCTGGGCACCGTCCGCTACGTCTCCGTCATCGACGCCAAGGGCTACACCGTTCGACGTTCAATCGCGCATGTGGTGCCTTTGGAGGTGTCTCTCGATGAGACTCTCCAGGCCCACTCCCTTTGCGGTCCTTTGCCTTCCGGTGAGGGTGAGAAAGTGCTGCGAGAAGGGTGCAGGGATGCGGAGGACGCCGGGGAGACGGAGGACGCCGGGGAGACGGAGGTCGCCGGGGAGCTAGACCGGGCACTCCAAGCTTCTCCTCAAGCGCTTCAGGGGCGGTCTGAGCCTTCGGGCACAGATGCTCCCCTCAAATCCGGTTCCTGTTCCCTACCGAAAGCTGAGGCTGGGGGTGTTGTGGATGCAGTGGGAGGAGGCGGAGAGCAGCATGGAGGACAACCGACGGCGCGACACCTGCGCTGGCTACGCCGTCAACTTCTGCACTGCCACTGACATTCCCTCGCCTCACCCATCCTACCCTCATTTCATTCCAAACTTTCCCCCCCCCCCAGGGTCTCCAGCTGCTAGAATTTAGGTTCAATTCGCTTGTTGCAGTTTGAGTTCAGCTGGAGAGGTTGCATTGCAGTAATCAGGTATCATTCAGGCTAGGGCAGTTAGGGATCTGGCAAATCAGGGCTCGTCCACCGGCCTAGCACCCAAAGCCGGGGGCCCGCAAGGGTCTGGGCGGCCTAGAGGAGCTGCGTGAGGGGGGCTCAGAAAGGGGGAGCTCTTGCCTGCACGCGTCACAGCACTCCGAGTATGGCCCCTGCGGTAGGGCAGCCAGTTTCCCTCTTCCCTCAGTCGAAATTCTACTGCTTGTCTTTCGTTTGAAAGCTTTGTCGCCAACTTCATGTTGCTCAATTTCAGTTTCAATTTTATCCTCTGTGATATCGTTTTCAGAGTGATTTGGTTTGTGGTTCCGCGGCTTTGCATGTTGCCGGGTCTCATCCCTTTCGGGATTCGAGAGTTTCTTTGTTACTCTAGGGCTGCAGGTGCTTTTCTTCATTGCAAATGTCATGCATTTGGCCGGGGAGCCTGGATCCGTATTAGCGCCTTCCCTTGCTCGGCAGGGAGGCGGTCTGTACCTCTTCTTCTGTGTGCGTTCACGGTCATAAGTAAACTAGAGTAGCAAGCGGCGGAGGAGGGGGGGGGGGGGGGGCGGGTGGCGGGGGGGGGGGGGGGGGGGGGGGTGAGGGCTGTTCGGGGCCCCCGGAGCCCCTCGGGGGGGGGCTGGTGGGGGGGGGTGGGAGGATGGAGTAAGGACGGTAGGCTGGTGGAGTGGAGGGGACGACGCCAAGACCGTCCTGGCCATGATAGAAGGTGGCTCGGTGCTCGGCTAGGTTTGCATGGGGCAGCAGGGGAGCGTCGCAGCCCAGGTAAATAGGCACTGCCTCAAATTGATCACAGGGAGTAGTAACCTTGATACTGGCGTCCTTGGCAAATTTGAGAGAAAAATGCAGAATACAGAATGAAATACCCTTAGTGTTCTGGAAAGCCTTCGAATGTGAAAGAGTAAAGGGACCTTAGGAAGAGAGAAGAGACGGAGAATGCGTCGAATGTTGGCAGCAGCCTGGATGGTGGAAACGTTGCCGGTGACTGTGCTGATGCCCTCCAGCTCTACTCGACCCGCCTCCGCCTATGCTCTACTGCATTTTTTATTATTTTTCCCTCATTTTCTTTTCTTCCGCTTTTCGCTAAGTGCTTATGGTATATCTTTCTTCGATTCAGTCTTTTAAAGGGATAGTCACCGAAAATGCACCCCCTCGGATTTCCATAAAATTTTTTTTCTAGTTAGGGGACACCAAAGTAAGCTTGCACGCTTAAGCCGTTTTTTTACTTTGAAGTATTTTTTTTGAGAAAAAATTTTTAACATTTCATGTGTTGTAGCATAGGGATAAAATGAAATAAATTCATGAAAAATCCAATTTTAATTCTCCACTTTTCTCCGCTGAACAGTGTCAGAAAATAACCAAAATCAATATTTTAAGCAACAAAAATTGGGCAAAATCAATGTACCGTGGCGCACGTAGCCCAAAAACTTGTTAAAATGGTCATTTTTGGTAGTTTTTCGAGGTTTTTTCGAGGCATTGCCAAGCCCCCGGATAGCCTCCCCCGGGGAGGCAGTTTTCTACCTCCCCCGGGGGGTTAATTTTCTTACCCCCCGGGGGGTCAGTTTTCATACCCTCTCTGGGGGTTAGTGATTTTTCATTATGGGGTCATTTCAAAATCCAACGACGATTAGGATCATGCAAGCAGTGCTCTATTATGGATTTTGATATTTTTCTTAAATTTTCACATAAACAGTCCAGAATGGTGAATTTTTAGTCTCCCATAAATTTCAATCCTTTCCACGAATTTTGCCACTTTCGGGACATGCAGGCTTTTGCCGGTTGCGGCCGCTGCTTTTGTTTTGTTGCTAGCCACAAAGCCTGCAGCCCCGACCACCTTGCCATCAACCACATTGCCAACACTGCTGTCTCTCATCTCGATGCAGCAGCTGCTGAACTGGCGACTCCTTAACTTGCCCTCTTGATCTGCCCATTCGGGGCCATTTCGGTATGTGATCTATGTCAAAAATAAAAATTCGATTTTTGTACTTTTGCCACTAAGTTTGGCGTTCGCAAACTGAGCAGCAAAAACACATCTGTCTATTTTTTACCTTTTGGTATGCTTTTGCCGCTCACTTTCTATTTTGCCTATTTCTCCTTCTCCCGGCTTCCTAGCTATTCAAAACCTGGAGAACATGCTGTCGGCACTCTTGGAATTGTTCTGGGCTGCTTGTAGCAGAGTCTGAGAGGAGAAGACTGTGTTTTTGCCGCTCACTTTGATGTGCATTTGCCGCTCACTTTAGCTTTAGTGCATTCCAGCTGGGTTTTTGCCGCTCACTTTCTATTTCTCCTTCTCCCGTCTTCCTAGGTAATCGATTACATTCATTAAAAATACATTCATTATAAACTAATTACAAACTGAGCGGCAGAAATACACCAAAATGAGCGGCAAAAATTTACCTCTAAAATTCACCTATCCACACAATTTGACAAGACCAATGAAGCTTTCATAAACTAAGCGGCAAAATGTTACTCTCAAAAATCCAATCAAGTTAGTGTATTTTTGCCGCTAAGTTTGAAAATGACAAACTGAGCGGCAAGAAACCACCTTTTTTAAACTGAGCGGCAAACGCCCGGAGGGATTTTATCATAATTGTGGTCAGTAAAAACAGGCTTCTTATCCGATCTGCGAAGTTATGCGAGGTTGGGCTTGTGGTTAGTTCTTGCTTGCTAGACCCCCCCGACCCGTCCAGGGGAAGCCGACAGAATATCTTCTCCACCTATAGGTGGCCATACTACCTCGTAAATTTTGTGGAAAGGGTTAAAATTTGTGGAAGATTAAAAAATTTGCCATTTTTGCCATTTATGAAAATTTTTAAAAAATATATCAGAAATCCATAATAGCTCTCTGCTCGCATGATCCTTATTGTCATTGGTTTTTAAATTACCACACAATGAAAATCAACTAACCCCCCGAGAGGGTAAGAAAACTGACCCCCCCGGGGGGTAAGAAAATTGACCCCCCGGGGGAGGTAGAAAACTGCCTCCCCGGGGGAGGCTCTCCGGGGGCCTGGCAATACCTGGTTTTTTCCACATTTTCATTATTTAAAAATTTTATATGCAATTGAGGCCCCGATTTTTGAAATGTATGCCCCAAAATTGACCCATATTCATAATAATAAGTCTATATTAATAAAAAAAATTTTTTTATAATTTTGACCCCATCAAAATTTGCCATTAAATCATTTTTTTTCAGTTTTTCTGAAATGCTTATGCAAAACTTGTATTGAGAGCTTTGGTCTGTTGACCAAAGTTTTAGCGCTTGTTAAGACGGTTCCAACCGTGGTCGAATCATTGAATTTGGTTTAGTATAGCAGGAGTTATGGGCAATTAAACAAATACCCAGTGTCAAAATTTGCAAAATTTGGTCGGTTTTTGGGCCACGCCCTTCAGCGCCCTCATTTTTGACTCCTTTTTTTGACCTAAATCAACGTCTCGCATCAAAATACACTAAACCTCGTGTTATCCCGTGTTATCCCTAATGAAAATTATTTTTAATAATTTTTTTTGTGCCTTTTTGAGCCCTCCCCCATGTTGTAGCATAGGCAACTTTAGGAATTTTTAATTCTGGAACAGGGACCTTTTGGCCAAAACGTTATACCCTTGCAAGTTTACCATGGTAACACCTTTCATTTAAAAAAATATGAGCGGAATCGGTGATGGTGCCTGACCTGGGTATTTCCCCTTTAAAAGCCCAATAGAAGAAAAATTGCGGCTGACTCCTAGAACCCCCCCCCCCCCGAAGAATAACACCCCCCCCCCCCCGAAGATATACACCCCCCCGAAGATATACACCCCCCCCCCCCCCCCGAAGGGTACTATATTGAAAAATTTTTTATTGCCTTAACATACTTCTCTGTACATATCTCGAAATTTAAACTCACGGAATTTTCATGTAGATGATTAAATACCTACTTTTTACTCCTAAGCAACTAGTAGGTACTGCCACAGTATGGACCATGGCTCCTAAGCAACTAGTAGGTACTGCCACAGTATGGACCATGGCTCCTAAGCAACTATGGGTGGTACTGCCACAGTATACGCGCATTTTGACTAAGCCTAAGGGGTTGCCGTAAACAGTATCCTAGTACTACTCCTGGTAGTAGGCAGACTAACTAGTAAAAAGTAGGTATATAGTTGTTTATATAAAAATTCCGTGAGTTTAAATTTCAAGATATGTAAAGAAAAGTATGTTAAGGCAATAAAAAAATTTTCAATATAGTACCCTTCGGGGGGGGGTGTATATCTTCGGGGGGGGTGTATATGTATAGTACCCTTCGGGGGGGGGGGTGTATATCTTCGGGGGGGGGGGGGGTTCTAGGAGCCAGCCAAAATTGCAAACAAACCGTATCCTGCACTGCGAAAGAGAGGTAGCGGTGTGATAGAAACTTGATGAGAAGGCACCTGAGCTAGAAGTAAGAGAAGGGCCCCGACATCGTCTACGCCCCCATCGGTGTCGACAAACACACGCATGCGTAAATATTGCTAACTTCCTGTGCTTATGTGGCTATGTTTTTGCTTTTCCTGGATGCATCTTAGTAAACATTTTTGTTTGCACAAAGCAAGTTATCTGGTAACCCTTACACCATGCAGCTCAGAAGTACCTTTTCCGAAGTGAAGTTCCGAAGCATAGTTTGGTTCACCGCTCAATAACTTGGTTTGTTGGCTTGTTTTACAATGTTGAAAAAATGACTAGCTTTTCGTGAAAAATTGGGATCCCAATGAAGTACATCTCAGCTTAGCGTCATCATTTCCCAGTTCAGTAATTAGGCCATATCCAGCACTCAATTCCTTCTGATGCATATTGATCCTTGCCCCCTTGCAGGTCCGCAATGTCCGCCGGTCGTGTCGTAAAAATGTGGTCTGCAACCTTACTTCTCTTCATAAGCCACACAATCTTTTTGCTGATTGCTAATTCCTAGCTAAGCAAGCAAAGAAAGGAGATGGATTGGTTGGTGAGGCAATGTGATGGATGGGTACCGTTGGCGTTCTTGCTGAAGAAGCGATAAAGCGGAGCAGTGGCTCCGCAGGCAGGGCCGTCCCGAACACAGAAGCCGAATAGGTCCTCACTGGCATAAGTGTCCCTCGACAGCGCCAAACTCGAGTCATCCGGCCGGGTTGTGTAGAAGTGGTCAACTGCAACCAATAACTACAGTATGGCTGAAGCCAAATATTTCGACTACATTTTCTTTTTTGCCGCATTCTCGGAAGATGAACTTGTCAAAAGATTATATTCCCGAAAATGTGTTGAAAAGCCTTTGCTCAACTGGACTAGTGAAAACTCACACTCCACATTCTGAGCATAGTGGCGTCGCATCTCCACCAGGCCGCGGCAGGAGGCGGCCAAGTTTCTGCCGGGGCTGAGCGGCATGCGACCGATGACGCCCTCGAAGTCGTAGCCCTCCCGCACTGCCGACGTCACCTCCTGGTAGCTGCTCGCCATCATGTGATCGCCTCCCAACACAGCCCTTAGCCCCCTTCTCTATAGGCCCCACCAGAAGCCAGCTTACGCCGAAGCTCGTTGTACATCAGGTAGATGTCGGGCATGTCGCGAATCAGGTCCAAGTAAGCTGCAAGCCAACACCAATCATTAGACTAACCCACTAATAAATGTCACTTTGTTTTCATTTGGGGATCATTGGCATAGCGTGGAAGATCTGAGTAGCTTAAGAGAGCTTTTCTGAGAAGGTCAAATATCTGAAATAGGGGATGGACAAAAATTTTTACCTCCTTTTTATATTTTTTTATGAAAAGTAGATATGTTTTTAAGACTTTTGGTAGAGCATGAGTAATCAAAACACAAAATTCGATTTTTGGCGAAAATTTGAATGTTAAAATACGGCCGATTTTTTAATCATTTATAACACCCGATCTGCACAACGGATTTTAAACATTTGACCACCATTCGAACCGTCTCATTAAGTTGAATATTTTCTTTTTTTTGTTCATCTCTCTACGATCTTTTCCTGCCAAGTTATTTATTTTCAGTTTTCAAAAATTCAAAAAATTATAATTTAGAAGTAAAAATTTTATTTTTAAGACAAAAAATTTTTTGTTCAATAGCATAGGGGCAAAAAGCTTAGCTAGCTTTTTGCATATGGGCAAAAGGGCATTTTCATTTTCAACCTCAAATTTCTCTTGTGCAACAAAGCTTTCAGAGTTCTGGAATTGTACATATATGTAAAATTACCTGCAAATTCAGAAAAATGGGGTTTAATCTGGCGCAAATAAAATTTTTACTTCGAAATTATAAATTTTTGACCGCGGAGCGGCCCGAAGGGCCGCTCCGCGGTCTATAGAGGTTATTAAACTTTTGTCCTCGTATATATATATATATATATATATATATATATTTCTGGAAATGCTGTCCACGGCCGAATTCTCAACGGATTTGGACAAACTTTTTTTTTCCTGAAAGGTAATGCTATTTTAGGAAGATCTGGAGGGGTGGAACCGGTCCCCGAGCATTTGAAACATTACTTTTTTGGGTAGAAAGTTTGAGCAATGGGCTATGCTGAAAAAGGGTGAATTCTCAACGGATTTGGACAAACTTTTTTTTTCCTGAAAGGTAATGCTATTTTAGGAAGATCTGGAGTGGTGGATCCGGTCCCCGAGCATTTGAAACATTACTTTTTTGGGTAGAAAGTTTGAACAATGGGGTATGCTGAAAAAGGGTGAATTCTCAACGGATTTGGACAAATTTTTTTTTTCCTGAAAGGTAATGCTATTTTAGGAAGATCTGGGGGGTGGAACCGGTCCCCGAGCATTTGAAACATTACTTTTTTGGGTAGAAAGGCTTGAAAACTGCAACATAGCGGTTTTGCGCTGTAGCACCTTTAATCTTGAGAATTGCACAGAAGACTTGAATTTTTTTGTTCACAAGTCGTATATAACGATTCCAAATATGTGCTTACTTTTGAAAATGGTTGAGAAACCATAGACTTACCCTCTTGAGTGACAAACTTTCGCGCATGACAATAGCATCAATAATCAGTAGCGGCTGAATGGCTGAGAATTGAATGATGGACTTTGGTTTTTTGATTCACAAGTCATATATACCGATTCTAAATCTGTGCTTACTTTTGAAAATAGTTGAGAAACCGCAGACTTTTTATCTTGAGTACCAAACTTTCATGCATGACAATAGCATCAATAATCAGTAGCAGTTGAACGGCTGAGAATTGAACAGAAGACTATGGTTTTTTGATTCACAAGTCATATATACCGATTTCTAATCTGTGTTTACTTTTGAAAATGGTTGCGAAACCACAGATTTTTCATCTTGAGTGACAAACTTTCATGCACAACAATAGCATCAATAGTCAGTAGCAGCTGAACGGCTGAGAATTGAACAGAAGAATTTGGTTTTGTGATTCACAAGTCATATATACCGATTCTAAATCTGTGTTTACTTTTGAAATTGGCTGAGAAACCACAGACTTACCCTTTTGAGAGAAAATGTTCACCCTTGCAATGAAAACATTCCTCAATTTTTGGCATCTGAATGTGAATGTGGAAGGGGGAATACAGGTGAATGTGGAAGGGGGAATACGCTCCGCGGTCACCTATTGCGCTTTGCGCCATATACTTGTTTGAATTTTTGAAAACTGAAAAAAATTTTTTTTTAATAACTTGGCAGGAACAGATCGTAGATCGCAGGAACAAAGAAAAGAAAATATTCACCTTAATGAGTTATAAATGATTAAAAAATCGGCCGTATTTTAACATTCAAAAATTAGCCAAAAATCGAATTTTGTGTTTTGACTACTTATGTTCTACCAAAAGTCTTAAAAACATGACTACTTTTCATAAAAAATATAAAAAAGGGGGGTAAACATTTTTGTCCGTCCCACTTTTTGGCCTCTCACAAAAGCTCTCTTAAATGCGATGGTACCCTGATCGCAGGCGGGTGTGGCGGCAGGCGGAGGCTGGGTAGGAGCGGCCGGGATGGGTCGCTGCAGGCACTGCGGTAGGAGAGGATTCACCTGGCAAGGGTTCACCACCACCGGCGCTGCCGTGGGCACAACTACCGGCGCCTGCGTCACCACCACCGCACCCTCGCACTGAACACACCGACTGAAAAATACCCCCACTCACAAATAAACTTCATGCTTGGACATGAGAAGAAAGGTGGCCAGGTTTAATTGTGACGGTAGGTAAACAGAATCAAGGCTTGTCAAATAAAATAAAATGAATTGAGTCAAAAAAGTGAA
>JASANA010011034.1:0-63644 GCA_030248095.1 Ptycholaimellus sp. GST1_10 | reverse complement strand
TCATATTGATAAATAGGCGGCAATTTATGGCAGAATCTCTGCCTCATTCAATAACCTAAGTTAAGAACAGGCAGTTCATTTCAAAGGTCTAAATGTAAAAGCATTTTAAAATTTATGAGTCCTTCTTTGAAAACATATTACCGTATTAGTGCGAATGGAACAATCAATACAGATCTTAGCGATGACCTAATAAGCGAAAAAGGGCTGGGCGATGACACTTTGCATCGCTTCGTTCTGGTAAGTTTTGTTTATTTCGCTACAATTTGGGCAGTATTTTAGAATACTGCAATTTCATCAAGGCTGCTGCTGGCGCATGTAGCGTAGGGCAAGGACATAAAACCAGCATACGCCAGCTAGGCTAAGGCAACAAGCATTTGAGCAGGTGGAAAGCCCACTGACAGAATGTGGCTTAGGCTGGTGTTGTATGTTGCTGTAGTTGCGCTGAGCCTTGGCAAACCACTGGACAAGAATGGTTTTTCCAACAAACGCCTGCCTGAGGAGGCCAGTTCTCTGATTGCGTCCAATATTTCAGCGAACTTCTCCAGAGCCAGGAGGCCGCCGGCTCTGCCGCCCATCCGACCCTCTATGGAGGAGCCAGGGTGAGGCTAGTACTCGAGCTTAGGCCTTGAGACGGGAGGCTTGAAGGAGGGCGGACAACGAACTGGCGGTGCTGGGTGAGTGGCATCTGGAGCACGGCTTCTCAGGGCCCGCACTTGGCAGAAGCCCGCCGCCGAGGGTGGAGGGGCCGCCAGAGCGCCAAACTGCCGTTGGGCCTTTTCCTTCCTCTGCTGTGATAGAGGTTGATGACCTGGGAGCATTGGCAGTGGAAGGGAGACCTATTGTTCCTGCTGCTCGTGGCAGTAGCTCTCAGCGTAATTTCGTGTTTCTTGCTACTGCTGGTGCTGGTGTTGATCTGGCGTCGACGAAGATGCGCCAGCTTTCGTCCAACTGCCATCACTGGCTTCCGAAAAGTCTAGTATCTAATCTACTTTTTGTAATAACCTTAGGTTTTCTGCTGTTGTTACATATTCAGTGCTTATTTGAATGTTTTGTAAATGATTTTTTTTCTATTGCGCATGGTATTTAAGGTGAATTAATTAATCGCGTTTCGCATTTTTTAGAAATCTTCAGTACTCACTTTTTCTTCAATTACGAACTCTGCGTTCCATGAAAAATAATAACTGCTGCACATTATTTGCATTTTACTAATTTCTCCGTTACCTAGAGTTCAGCATTTTAATGTGTGGTGTCGATCCGGATTTATCGAAACGTTTCATGAAAATCTAAAGCAGCTAACTCATACATGGCTAATTGTGCAAGCCTAAGCCAACTTCAAAGCATAACTAAGCAACCGGAGATTGAGCAACGAGTAAAACAAACTTGGTCCGAACGAAACAAAGCCGAGATTCAGTGGGATTTATCCGATGTATGATGTCCTAGTGTTCCTCCTCTTCTTCCTCAGCCTCCTTCTCTTTCTCTCCTTCTTCCTCGTTCTCTTTCTCCTCCTCTTCCCCAGCCTCCTCCCCCTTTTCATCCTTCAAAGCAAAAAATGACTGCTGAAGATCGAGCAGTTTGGGTGGAGCTGTACCTGGTGGGTCTCCTCATCGTCCTCATCTTCGTCCTCCTCATCAGCCTCCACCTCCCAGGGCGCGGGCTCCTGATCCTCGCAACGCTTCAGAGCGAAGGTGATGACCTTGAAGCCGCTGCTCCCGCGCACCCACCGGAACTCCTTCACCTGGTACAGACCTATCAACCACCCATTCTCATCCTTCCCTCAGACCGCATTGTAGAAGGCAGAAAGAACCGTCGTAGCGATAGCCGTAGGCGGGCGCGAACTTGGACTCCAGACGGAAGCCGCGGATGACGCGCACGGGCTTCCCCGTCTCCGCGTTCAGGGACAGCGCCAGGTTCACGCCCTCCAGCTCCTGGTCTGCCGTCTGCGGCGCCGTGCGCAGGTTCTTCGGGTTGGACTTTGTGCCCCTGAGCAGAACAGTCTTGATCAGACAGGTGTCCTGAAAGACTGGAAACAGAAAGACCGGAGAGCACGCCCGCCGGCGCCGGAATAGGTGAAGAAGTATCCGAAGTCGAGGTCCTCGCTGTAGTCGCCGCCGCTGGAGAGGCAGAGTGAGTAGGCGCCGCCGCCGGCTGCCCCGCCCGCGATCCCCGCCACCGGCGGCCGGTGCACCAGCGCGTAGGAGGCCTCCATGCGGGAGATGAAGATTTCGCCCATCGGCACATCTCAAACATCCCTTTCACTCTCTCAACAAGAAGGACAAGGCAAGCTTTGAGGATGCACTTGGGACGTGTCCGAAGAACTCGGGCGGTTTGTAGTCGGGGCGCTGATATTTGTAGAGGCTGGGGTCGGAGACGGCGATGTCGCCCATGCTGGCCTTGCCCTTCTTGAGCTTCTTGATGATGTCCTTGCGCTCCGCCGCCGAGTAGGCGTTGTCGTCGTCGGAGGGCTCCGAGTCATCCGAGAATCCGTAGTCCTCGTCGGCGCCCTCCCCCTTCTTGGCTCGGCGCAGGATCTCGCCGTCGTCCATGTCTTTGTAGGAGCGGGCGGCGCATCCGGACAGCCGCTTGGAGGAGCGCCGTTCCAAGTTGGCCAGGGCCAAGCCGCGGTCCTTCTTCTCCTTCAGGCGGGCGGCGCGGACGGCCTCCGGGATCTCAGCCTTCTTGGCTGCCGGGCGAGCTTTGCTCATCTTCTCCTGCAGTGAGAGGACTCTGGAGGGAAGGCTGAGGGAGGAAGGAGGGAGGAGAAGGGAACCTTGACTTCCATGAGGCCGAGAGAGCGGAGCATCTCCATCTTCTGCTCGATGTTGCGCTTGCGGATGGCCTCCATGCGCTCCAGGGACGACAGACCGGCCATCTCCGCGTTGCCTGCAGATGAGGATTGGAGAGGGAGAAGGGGGAGAAATGGGAGGAAGGAGGGTACTGGAAGGCTCGGCCATGGTTTTGGCTCGCTCCATGACGGCCGCGGTGGCTTTGGCGTTGGCGGCGGCTGTGGGGGCACGCACCTTCGTCCCCTTTGTGGCCTTTGCGCCCTTCTTCCCCTTCGCTCCCTTCTTGGCGGTTGGTTCTTCCGCTGCTTCTGGCGCTGGCTCTTCTGCTGTGGCAGCCTTTGCTAAAACCAAGGGCCGCATAGCAATAAGTGGATCAAGTGGAAAGGAGACTCGGACGGGCTTGAGCACGACGCTTGGGTCGCCCGGTGGCGGAGCTTTCGGCCTCCTCCCCAGTCTTGTCCTTGGCCTCCTCATCGGCCACCACCGCCTTCTTCGCTGGAAACTCTATGCATTTACGGACACACTCCGATCATCTCTTCACTGCTCACCTTGGCGTCCGCGGCGTTTGGCCGGAGGTTTCTCCTCCGTCTCCTTCTTCTCCAGCTCTTTCTCCTCAACCTCAGCCTCCTCAGCCTCCTCAGTCTCTTTCTCCTCCACTTCAGCTGAAATGAGAGCCTCGACTTGAGCGGAATGGGCTGGCGGGTGGGCAACCCCGTTGAGGCCTGCGCTTTGCCTGAGCAGGGGTGGCGGAGAATCGACTGCTGATGCGCTGGCGGAGGCCAGCCTCGGCCGTGTTCGGCGTCGTCTCCCCGTCCAGCACCTCCGCCGCCAACGCTCGCGACACTCCGCTCAGTCGACGCCCACCCGCTTCTTCCCCTCCTCACACCCAGCTTTTGTTGTGAGGCCAATTGAGGGATGAGAGCAAATGGGAACCAGGCGTTGGAGCTTTGGCGGATCGGCTGCGTCGCCCGCTCTTTTCTGCTTCTTCCTCCTCGCCTGCATAGAAGTTGCTTTTTCTTTGCCTCCTTCAACTGCTCAAAGACCTTTCTTGGTGGAGGCGGGAGTTTTGGGAGTCTTGGGAATGGCTGGCGTCTTTGGTGTCTTGGCTTCCTTCTTGGCGCTTCCTTCAAATGAGCACTACTTTAGTAGCTGTGATTTGAGAGTAGTGAAATACCCTTGACGCTGGCTGGAGTGTTGGCTGGAGCGCTGGCTTTCTTGTTCACTGCCAATGCACATATTTTGCTGCTATGTGTGGAGCTGGGAGACAGAAAATGAAACGTTTGCTGGCGGAGAGTGGCGTCCTGGGGGTAGCCACCTTCTCCGACTCCTTCCCCGCCAGACTGGCACGGCGAGTCACTACATGGCAGTTTGTCTTTGTGGCAAAATAGAAGAGATATAGGAAGAGCTAATCGCAACCTTTCTTGCCAGACTGTGGCGTCTTCGTTGCCGGCTCCGATTCTACAAAATTTACACACCGTGTCAAAGGTGAATGGGTTCAAGGGGGCAAGGGGTACCGTGGGCCGGGAGGTCGAGGTTGGCGACCAGGGGTTCGGCTGAAGCCAGAGGAGCCTTGCCACCTATCAAATGCCGCAACATTGGCCCCAATCAGAGGTGGACAGAGACGGAAGAAGCGCAAACCAGCGGTGCGGCTGCGCTTGACGGGGAGGTTCTCATCCTCCGTCGTCGCCTTACGCGCACGTCCTCGAGGCATTCTTCCACTCTCTGGCAGACTGGGGGCAGGGGCGGCTAGGAAGGACTAGGGCTGATGAAATACGCAAGGCAGCTCTCAGATTGAACGCAGGAAGAAGTGAGGGTAAAGGCAGAATCCCAGGGGAGGGGGACGCCAGAGGTTCCCGCGCAAAGCACCCGCCAACCGCAAAAGTGCGCAAATTTACTCTCACACCAGGGCGGCAAACATGGAGACTAAACAAAGCTGTTGCATGAAAGATACACAGAGAATAAGATGCCATGAAATCTAGGACATTTGCTCCCGCTTCACAAAGCTCTCCAGCAGACTTTGCTGCTCGTTGCTAAGTCCGATAAAACTGAAAAAATGCATCATGGAAAATGTTTTGGTAAAGCCAAGAGGAGAAAAAGGTGACCCAAGGTTGTCCTCAAAAGCCGTGTAGAGTTGGACGAGGGCTGCACAGAGGCGGCGTCGCAGCTCCGACACTTCCCCCGCCCAGCCTCTTTTTGCACTCATTGCCATGCCCTGCAATTCTTTTGCCTCCACTGTCTATCCATCAGAATCAAGACAGCAAAATAAACAAGGAATAGAACTAAGTAAAGCGAAGGAAAGAATGCCTTGAGCCGAGCGTAGCGCTGCAGGGCGTTGTGTAGGCAGATGAGACGCTGGAAGACGGCGCCCAGATCAGCCTGGAGCACCCCGAAGTCATCCTCCGTCTTGGAGGTGAGGCCCAGCGCCGCCAATGCCTCCGCCGCCCAGGCCACCTTCTCCGTTTCCAATCCCTGCACCCATCAATCACTCCTCCACAACTGTCCACCCTCTAAACTCAAAGCACAGGAAGCTGAGGCCCTGCCCCCAGGCGACGAAGCGGAAGCAAGGGAGCCAGGAGGCCGCCGGTGGAAGTCGTAGAGCGGAAGGACTTTTCCGAGCCGCGTTTTCGGAGACTGGGGGGCTGAAGGAGGCGCTGTCGCTCCGTGCCCCCGGATGCAGGGGCCTCCTCGGCCAGCGGGGTCCATTCGGTGCCCAGGCCCGCGGCGGCGGCCTTCAGCTGCTCCTCCGCCGTCCCCAGCTCGCTGGACAAGGCCCGCCAGAGGCCCAGCCACTCCCAAGGGTGCCCGCCTAAGGCCAGGCCAGGTCTGGGAGATGCTTTTTAGGGGTGAGGCACCTGGCTGACTGACGGCGAAGAGACGGCGGCGCTGCTTGGCGTTGCTGCGGGCGATGGTGACCAGGTCGAAGTGGGCTAGGTGCTGGAAGAGATGGAAGGGGTGGAAAGGGAGATGGAGTGGACAGAAAGGAGAGGACGTTGAGATGAGGCTCCTGGGCCATCTGTAAGGCTACGATGAGAGGCGGAGGGCCTTGTGGATCAGGCTCTTGCCCCATTACACCTACTTCCAGACCCAACGGCTGCAGAAGGTTAATGAATTGTGTCGTGTGGATCATAATGAACTGAAAATACTTTGCGGAGGAAGTAGTGAAGGAGCTTGAGAGTGATCTGGCGGAGAAGGATATGACGGGCCAGGAGAACGCCGAGTGCGAGCCAGAGCAGGGGATCCAAACTCTCCCAGACCGTCCCCAGCACTCCTCCTTTCGAACCGACGCCCATCAATCGCCAGCCTCAAAGTCCCCTTCTTTTATCCCCATCAATCCCATACCGATGCGGCAAGCAACCCAGAATGTAGAAGGACGGAAGGGCAGCCTTGGCTAGTAGCAGGGCCCTTTCTACTAGAGTCGCTTTCAAATCAGGGAGCCAGCTGCGAAACTCTGACAGGAGAGAAGTCTGTGAAATGATAGTTGACCCGGTTCCTCCTATTTAGCCGGAACCAAAGGGCAACCGTGGGTGCGATGCGAATGCGAAGTTCCTGCTCACGCACCAGAGCGATGGCCTCGATTAGGTTCTCCGCAAACAGACACCAGATGAGCAGCTTGCGGAACGTCCACACTTCCGTCTTTTCACTTCAATAGGTCCTTTCTAATGAACAGAAAAAAATGAAGAGGCGTTTACTCGGCGAACTTGGAGTAGGAAGCGGCTAGAGCGTAGAATGAGATGAGGATGGAAGTGATGAGCTGGGCGAAGACGGCTAGTGCCATTTTCCCGCCTCCTTCCCATCCCACACCCTCACGACCCACTTCAAAAACAAATCTTTCTTTTCACTCCCCAATTATCCCTGAAGCTTTCGCTGGCTCATGAAATGCTATGAAAACTAGATGGAACCAGAAAAGGCGAGTAGTAGGAGAGCAGCTGAGGCGGAGGTGAGGAAGGCGCCGAGAGTGGCCAGAATGAGGCTAGTAGGAGAGAAGAGGGAGAAGAAGAGTCGGTAGATGAACTCCAACGGCCAGGCTGGCTCCAGTGAGAGGAGCGGCAGAACGGCTAGGCTGGAGCAAAAGCCCAGCAATCCAGCGCCCACGATGCCTTCCAGACGCCGTTTCATCACTACCTACTCAACATTTCCTTTCTTTCTTTGTTTCGCATCTTTGTTTTATCCCAATCAGGTCGAAACTGGGTTTTTTGGCTACTCCAAGGTTCGATGTACAAGAGTTAGGTGCTTAACGATGCTTTGGTTTAATTATACATGTTACTGCCGTGATTCTTTCCAGAATGAATTCGATGCTTTGAGATGAGGGAAATCGGAACCGTGGAAAACCACTGGGAATAAGAGCTTTGAAGAGCTGCATCGATGGGTCTAGCTGCGGCTTTTTCCATGGCTGTCAAAGGCTTTCACAAGATTTTTTTTCTTTACCGATCTATCTGATATATTGTGGAAAACTGCGCGCTGTCTTCGCTTCGCGCGCATTTCATCTTTTCGCCACAGAACCATGCACTTAGCGCTTGTTTAACTGATTAAATATTTTTGTCGGATTTAACCATAATGTTTGCAATTTAGTTGTGGACAACAAATGCATTGAATGTTACAAATTCGATAGTAATAGACGTTTGAATGCCAAAAAGAGGTCTTTGGACTTTGTAGGTCATATATAGGCTGGTAGGTATTCGCTCGTCTCCGCCCCTACACTGCATGCCTCTCTTTCCCGTCCAGAAAGTCTCGCGCTTTCACCAATGTAGGTAGGTACTCCTACTCGCCCAGCCTTTCCTTCTATACTTTTGCCTTATTTCCTTTTTTCCCACGCTTAGTCACCAGCTCGTGCGATTGCTCATGAATATATTAAATAATAATAGCGCTTGCTTCATGGAATGCTCATTTATTTATGGATAAGAAAACATTTGGATGAATGATAGCGCATCAGTTTTAGGTCACAAGATCATGACTTTATACGGAGAAAGAGTTGCGGTGGAGAACGGAGGAAATAATGCCCCCAGCACCTCAGAGGGCTTCGAGCTCTTCCACCCTATGCCAATGCCAGAGGTGGGACTGATTTTCAGCGCATATTTTCAGAGATGACTGCCATTTGCAGAAGCAACGAGCGCTGATCACAAAGCAGAACGACTTCGCCAACTTTTCCTTCCCCTCCCCCAGAGGGCCTCGCAAGCCAACCTTCGGTGCCATTGAAGGTTCCCCGGCCTCCACTGAGAGAGTGAAGAGGATGAAAAAGCGCGATTGAAGGAATCCCGGTGGGTATGAAATTCTACTCGTTCAGAGACATGTACCACAGCGGCGTGCATCTGAGCATCCAGTCTGGGATCGCAGGCTGGGCAAAGGACGGCGGAGCCCAGTCCATTGTCCTCAATGGAAAATCTGACAACACTGACCTCGGAGACGTCTTCATCTACGTCGGAGAAGTATGTCTAATTACCAGAGTTCACGACACTCTAAGCGCTATCCTATTCCAAGCTAGGCCTACAAGCCAGAGACGAAGATATGAGGAGAATAAAAAGGTGTTTGTAGGGCGGACGTAAGGCGGGTAGTCAGATGCCGAGGGACGTGCAGGACGCGGACATGGAGTTCGTGCGCGGCAACGGCGGCCTGCGCATGAGCTACGAGGACGGCCTCCCCGTACGCGTCATCCGCGGCTACAAACTCAAGAACTCCGAGTACACCCCGGACACCGGCTACCGCTACGATGGTTCCCTTTTTTCTCCCCCCTCTCTTTCTCCCCACCTCAGCCTGAACTGCAGGTCTCTACCGCATCACGAAGATCGAGCAGACGATAGGGAAGTGGGGCTTCAAAATCCTGCAGTTCTTCTTCCAGCGCTGCGAGGGCCAGGAGCCGCCGATCTGGGAGCTGGAGCCCAACGCCGCCGTCGCCGAGTACGTCGCCAAGGACGAGTTCGCCGGCGCCGGCGGATACTTCTACGGCGTTCCCTTTTCCTTGCTCCCTTCCCAGACCTTTCGCAGCAACCCCCACCATTCCAGGTGAAGGCAGAGATCAAGGACGAGCTGATGGACGGGGAGTACTCAGAGCTGGCCCTTCCATCCTCCCAGCCGCCTGCTGCTCAGCCAGAGTCTCCAGCCCCGCCAACCATCAAGCCAGAGCCCGTGGACGAAGAACTGGACGGACAGCAGGACACCACCACCCTCGTCCTTCCGCCTCCACAGCCTCAGCCCACGCCCGCTCCAAACCATCAACCGCCTCCACCTACTCAAGCCAGCAACTCGGCAGCCTCTCCCACTCCAGCCCAGCCTTCTCTCCCGCAAGTGATGGTCAAACCGGAGCCCATCGACGACTATTTCACGACCCTTCCTCCTCCTCCTCCTGAAAAGGAACCCGTGAAGGAGGCACACACAGAGGCCGTTCGAGACCAGGACGAAGCAGCGCTTCCTTCCAGCACCCCATCCCCGCCTCCTCAACCTACCCAGCTCACAATCTCCACGACCAACTCCAACGTCTCCACCCGTCCCAGCCTCTCCAGCTCCTCCGGACAGGCTCCCACCGGCGGCCCCAAGACCCTGGAGGCTGACCAGCCGGCTCAGAGCAGCCGAAAGCGGCCCATTTCTCCACAGCCGGCGCCGAAAGTGATGGTGAAGACAGAGCTGGCCGACGATGACGACTTCCTCGGTGCCAGCGCTCCTGCTCTCGCCCAGCCTGTCCCCAAGCAACCCTGTCTGGAAGAGCTTCTTGCACAGCATCCCATCCCAGCCTCCTCCAATCCGCCATCCGAGCCCATCCTTCGACCACCCAGCAACTCATACTCCTTGGCCAACCTTGTCCAAAAGCCTACCATTTACGCCAGCTCTTCCGCCACCCAAGCCAACGCAGTCTACAAGCCTCCACCTCAAGCGCCTCCGCAGCCGTGGCCAGCCGTGAAATCGGAGCCTGGGGCCGCGTCTCCCCTTCAGCCGCCCTACCAACAGTCTGCATTTCCCTGCCAACCCATCTTCCAATCCACGCAGCCCTTCAACCGAGCCCCAGTCTGGACGGCGCCCCAACCTTCCTTCACCCAGCCCAACCCCGGCAACGCTCAGCAGCCCCTACGAGCACCCATTTGGCAGCCCGCCCAGCCCCAGCCCTGGCTTCCCTACTCCACCGCCTGCCCCCAACAGCCCACCATCCATCCACAACCCAACCTCCATCCTCAGCCCAACATCCATCCACAGCCCAACTTTCATCCACAGGCCAACTTTCATCAGCAGCCGGCAACCAGGACCCAGGCCTGGCCTCAAAGCAATTGGCGGCCCCAGCAGCAGCCCTGGCCTCAGAGCACCCCTCAGCCCCAGCAGTCCCTCAGCCTCCACCTCCGCGGCACAGTCCCTCAGCCTCTTCCGCCCCACTCCCAAGCCTACGCCCTCCAGTCCCATATTCGTCCTGAACTTCGCGCGCCTGCCCCTCAATGGCCTCCCCATCCCAATCATCATCAGCAAACCTACACTGTCTACCCCAACCATTGTTACCCCTTTCTCTCCTCAGTAGTCACCATTTCCTCTCACCACTGCATCAATTGCAGCTCAGCAGCATCGGTTTGGGTGACTACGGCGACAACGACTGTCTGAAGTGAAGAAGATTCTGAAACCGGGTTTCTTGAGAGCATTTATAGCTTTGCATTTTTTCCTTGAGACAACTACGAGCATAGATAGTGATTGATTTCGGTTCACTGTTTCGAAGTTTATCTCCGCCTGCGCGAGAATAGTTGAGTGCTGCATGTGCTACTTCCTTCTACTTGCTTCCACTTCCTGACCTACTTGAGATCTATTCTGCATTATTCTTTCCTAAAAGTCACTACGAGCAACCTTGCTTTCTTTACATTGCGGTGCATTGAAGAAATATGAAACAGAAAATGAGCAAAAAGTAATAGCTGCTGGAGGCATGGAAGACATAGGAATGGCACGGGTACCGTAGTAGAAGCACCGCCTGCGCATCAAAAAGACACCAAGTGCCCGAAGCAGGAAGCCTCTGCAAAAGCCTGCAAAAGCTTTTTGCCCAGCAATCATGAGCAAAGCTGCTGATCCTACCAAGGGTTGTTAGGCTGAGCAAAGTTAGAGGAAAAGAAATAAGGAAAGATGCTTTGAGCGGAGGGTGAGGAAGAAGATGCGGCGGAGCTGAAGTTTCCGGCGGAGTTCGAGGGCGGCGAGGCCTTGCTCAGCTCCGAAGTCTACCTCCTCCTAGAGCATCGCAGAGCCCAGAGTGAGCAGAGCGAGGAGCTCACCGAAATGAGCCCCGTCTTCCTCAAAACCCTCGCCTACACCAACCGCATTGCCCACTTCAAGGTTTCATTCAGTTGAGCTCCCATTTCCATCACTTTTAGCCGTTGAGCAAGAAAAGCTGGAGAAGTTGGGTTAAAAGAGGAAGTTGAGAATCGGGAGACGATCAGAGCCCTGCGTCAGCTGCTGGGCTCCAAGCCGCTGCACAAGTTCGAGCTGGCCCAGCTGGGGAATCTCTGCCCGGAGACGGCCGAGGAGGCCAAAGCCCTCGTTCCCAGGCACCCTTCACAATCTTTCATTACACTGACCTTGTATAGTTCATGCTATTCTGCAGTCTGGAGAACAAGATGGATGACGCGGAGCTGGAGGAGCTGCTTCGAGACATGCAGAGCAAGAAAACATTCCAATGATTCTTCTTCCCTTTGATCGCTCTGTTTTGCTCTATTTTGTCAGTAAATATTTCGGCCTCAAATAGCGTGTTCCTAATTACTGAATGCTCTCTAAATTTAAGACAGTCAGAATGTATTTGAAAACGATAAAAGAATACGAAAAGACCGAAAAGATTAGGCAGAAAGATGAGGTAAAATGGCGGAGCAGGAGGAGTCGGAGGTGAAGGTGTGCGCGGTGAGCAGTCTGCCCAGAGCTTCGCTGGCCGTCCGCCGTGCTGCCCACCTCCCCAAGCTCAAGGACATTCGCAATCGCCCCGATTCCTTCGAGGTTTACCTTCCTTCTCCCACCCATCATCCTCAGCCCAACTCTACCAACCTTGGCTGAGCAGGACAGCGGCGATGATCGAGACCTGGACTTCACCTACGGGGACTGTGACCCCAGCTATGCCCAAGAGCTGGCCGACCTATACGCATACTCTGAGCTCCCCGACTTCCTAGCCAACGCTGACGCCTTCCAGCACTACCACTCTGGTCATCTCTTACACAACCATTAACTTCCCGAATCGCCTCAAACTCCTCTGGTTTAGGGAAGCGATGGTGGGACTGCTCAGAGGAGGTTCGTCGAAACGTGATCTTCACCATCCTCAACCACCTGGACGCAGCTGAGACATCCCTGCGCCTTCAGGCTCTCCGCTCCACCCTCTACCTTTTACAGGGCAACTTCCGCGATCACACCACTGAGGTTTCTCCCCTCATCACCCCCTCCTCACCAACTCTGATCATCCCTGGATGCTTGGACAGCGAGAGGTTCTCTGGAGCGGGGTGGAGAACGCTTTCCTGCTCCTGGAGCTGGGCGCCTATCCCGTGCTCGGTGGAGTTCTGGCACGGGAGGCGGAGGCGGCGGAGGAGGAGGATGAGCGGATTTCCGCACAGCGTCGGGAGACCGCCGCCCATGAGACCAAGCCGGATGGTCGAGTAGGAGGTGAGTTTCTAGCCATCAATGGGCGATTCGAATTCTTTTGATCCGAGGGGACATGACAAAGGAGCACTGTTAAGACCATTGCAGTCCTCTGTCCTGTTCCCAGGGATCACTAAAATTGAAATCGTCCTCAGGAGGAGACAGATATTGAAGCATTGGAGGTTGTAGGTCGGCCAAGCTGGGCCCAGCCGTCGGTGCAGGTGAAGCGCTCGGCGTCGGTGTGCATCCACGACAACGAAGGCCTCCGCATCGTCCTCGCCGCCCTCTACCACCTCGTCGACGCCGTACGAAGGCCCAGCATCGGCGACCTCGGCGCCTCCACCGCCATCCCTGAAACTGACCATGCTCGCTTCACCAAGTTTCCCTGCCTCCTGCTTCCCTTCCTCCCTCAACTTCTGAATACTCAGGCTGCGAGGAGAGTTCCGAGAGAGTCTAGGCGAGCCGGTGGCTGGCGGACAGCCGCTGTCCGTTTTCCTCTTCGGCATGATCCACAAATTCTGCGCCGGCCTGGTGGCTTCCTTCCCCATGCGCAAAGTGCTTCTGCTCCTCTGGAAGGTTTGCGAACTGCCTTTTTTGTATCCTCCTGCCCCAGAGGAAACGGCTGGGGACAGGTGTTGCTGGGCTGGTTGGGGGGCTGGGAGGAGCTGCGATTGGCGAAGCGGGACAAGAGGATCGCGGCTGGACTGCGGGGACAGGAGGACACGCTCATGGTGGCCAAGCACATGCGGGCTGCCGCCCCGCCCTCTCTCCTCGGCGCCATGCCCGGCCTTGTCGTCGGCGGCGATGAAGCTGGTCATCCTTTCTCTTTATTGGCTCATTATTTATTTGCTCAATCTAAGCTGATAGGATGCTGATTAGCTTATAAGATGTCTGTTTGTGTAGGAAAGCGGGCCAGTGGACGACCGCCGCTGGCCAAGCGGCAGATAGCCTGCGAGGGGGTCGTGGCGGACGAGGAGGAGGAGGAGGAGCCCGTGGTGGTGGAGGCTGTGGAGGAGACTGCAGATACGACGGGGACGCCGGCGCCGGGAGCGGATACGCCGCGGCCCGCCAGCCCCGACTCCTCCTCCGACGTCACCTCCTCCCACTCCGGCACCATTCAGCGCGCAGACTTCAGTCTCGCCTTCTCCAGGGTTCCATTTTGACCCTTCCTCGTCCTACCTTGACTTCCATGTCCTTAGGCCCTGCCCTGGGCGCCTAAGATCCGGAACACGGATGTAGAGGCGTTCCTGGAGACGGAGCGGCTGAAATTCCTCGGCTTCCAGCTGCCCGGCGACGCCACCACCACAGCTGGCCTCCCACAGCCCATCCAGCAGTCGCTCAAGAGCCTTCAGAAACACGTCTACGTATCCCTCAGCGAGCTACAGATCAAGAGGTACACTCTTTCCTTACTGCCTTTAACTCCTGCTCACCTTTTTACCTGGGCACAGGGAGGAGGAACTGAACAAGTACCGCTTCTCGCAGAAGGAGGAGATGGAAGAGACGCCCATGGAGGAGCTCTATCAGGACCTCCTACCCGATATTCCAACGCACATGATCGCACTACTCAAGATCATCCTCTGCGCCCAGCCTTCTGCTCGGTGCCAAATCAGCTGGATTGCCCTGCTTGTGGAGCATAAATGGGCCATGGTAGGGGCAAGATGGAGGCGATGAACATCCTGGCGGACGTTCTGACGGGAGAGGTGGAGCCCGGCCTCCTGTCCAACTCCAACACCACCGGCTCCATGTCGGGAGAGGAGGGGGGAGTGGCGGGGAAGGGCGGGGAAGACAGCGCTCAGGCCCGACTCTGGGCTGTCACTGCCCTCGACGTTGTTCGCCACAAGGTCAGCTGCCTAGAAGGACGTTCTGACGGGAGAGGTGGAGCCCGGCCTCCTGTCCAACTCCAACACCACCGGCTCCATGTCGGGAGAGGAGGGGGGAGTGGCGGGGAAGGGCGGGGAAGACAGCGCTCAGGCCCGACTCTGGGCTGTCACTGCCCTCGACGTTGTTCGCCACAAGGTCAGCTGCCTAGAAGGACGTTCTGACGGGAGAGGTGGAGCCCGGCCTCCTGTCCAACTCCAACACCACCGGCTCCATGTCGGGAGAGGAGGGGGGAGTGGCGGGGAAGGGCGGGGAAGACAGCGCTCAGGCCCGACTCTGGGCTGTCACTGCCCTCGACGTTGTTCGCCACAAGGTATGCCATCTGGCCTAGAATATTGACATGCACCAGCTTTGCCATTCATAGGAGCTGATCGTGAAAGCATCGGCGGCCCTTCTTCTACTGCTGCTCAAGCACGCCCGCCTCAACCACGTCTACCAGTTCGAACACATCGCCCAGCATCTCGTCTTCGCCAACTGCATCCCTCTCATACTCAAGTCCATCTCATCCATCACCAATCCTCCTGCACTCCAATTTACTGCCTCTGTAGGTTCTTCGACGGTAACATCCTGGGCTTCGTCCAGAGCGTGCTAACTTCAGGATGTTGGCAGCAAAAACTAATTTAGAAAGGTGGTGCAAAATTTAGAAAGCAGAGCTGCCTGAGCTGGCCTTCCCTGCCTGCGTCCTGCCGCACAACGCCGACGGGGAGCATCACTGTCACTGGCCGCCCAATCTTCCAGCTACCCGCCTGGAGTCCTACAAGGACCCTGCCTGTATACTGCTCTTTCGATCGTTCCTTTTCTGTTCAGGCCTTTCTCCTTTTCAGGCCTGCCTGGCTACTTCCTTTGGCGCAACCTGTTCTCGGCCGTCAATTTGCTGCGCATCCTGAACAAGCTGACGAAGTGGAAGCACGCCCGCACCATGATGCTCGTCGTCTTCAAATCCGCGCCCATCCTCAAGCGCACCCTCAAGATCAAAGTTTTCTATCTCACTTCCTCTCCTCTCAATGACAGCAAATTCCTTTTCTAGCATGCTCTACTCCAGCTATTTGCCCTGAAGCTGCTGAAGATGCAAGCCAAGCATTTGGGCCGCCAGTGGCGTCGCACCAACATGGAGATCATTTCATCCATCTACTCCAAAGTCCGCCATCGGTGTGCACCCTTTATTCTACCATTTGTGGCAGTATTATGTCTGTAAGTATTTCACAGTTTTATGAGGTTTTAAATTTTGATATTGTGAAATTACTTCATAGCACTACCGGATGAGAAAAGGAGAAAAATGGGCAATTTGATGGGTTTGGAGGCTGAACGATGATTGGGCGTACGGGAACGAGACGCAGTCCAAGGCCTTCGACTTCCAGGCGGAGGAAAGCGAGCTGCGCGCCGCCGTCGAGGCCTTCCACCTACGACGCTACGGTCTTCTGGGCCCCAGCGTTCATCTCCCATTCTCACCTCCTTAGCCCCCATCCCTGAGTCAGGATTATTGCAGGAGACGGAAGAGGGCAGCCCACGCTGGGGTGCGGGGCTGGAGGCGGACATGAAGCCCGGCGACTACAACATCGTCTCCGTCCTCGGACAGCCTTTCCAACTTACACCCCGCTTCATGCTCAACTACCAGTCTTGGCTGCACACGGAAGTCTATCGGTCAACCCCACTCTTCTTTGACTTCCTCGACGGCAGTCCATCGTCTGAGCTGTTGCAGAGCGAGCATCGACTGGGAACAGCTGCTGGCCATGAACCGCGGATCTCTGGCCTGACTTCTCCTCTCCTTCTCCTTCCGCTCATTTTACCCATTCTGTCTGTCTTTCTTTCAACTTCCAGCATGCTCTTGTCTTCAATAGTTTTAGTCCCTTGCCTCAGTTACGACGCCAAATAGTTTTATAAGAAAAACGCAAAAAAACATTATGCAATGCAATGCAATTAATTTTGAATAATTTTTAGCTCCGATGAAAACCGATATATATGCATTTTTGCTATAGTCTTACTCAAAAGTGCAGGAAAGGCATCTTTTTTTCTTAAGGAAGTCTCCTAATCAGTCCCCCCGGGGATGGCTTTCCGTCCAACTTTCACACACAACCCGTGGAAATCCCACAGGGCATGATTAGCTGAGGCTGAGAAAAAAGAGGCAGCCATAATAAATCAAAGAGGGGTAGGTGGTGGGGGGGCAGGAAACAAAGGAAAGGGCGAAGCGGAAAAGGGCATGATCCAATTCCCCGGGCCCTCTGCCGACCTGCGCTAGGCTCTCGCCCGGGGAGGAAGCAGGAAAGAGAAAGCGGCTAATATCGTCTTTTTCGCCACCCTGCCTCACGTAGGCACTATGCTCAGGGCTGCTTTAGGCTGACGAGGGAGGGGAGCGGATATTGAGTGCTGATGCAGATGATGTTTAGGCCTCCTTAGGCTCCCACAGATGTCCCAGCCAGCCCTGCCCTGCCCTCCTTCATAATCTGCTCACGAGTCTCATGCTCATCTCCGGCTATCCCCAGCCTACTTCCTTCTTCTTACGTCTCTTCGGAGGATGGACGGATAGTAAAGGAATGTCAGTCAAGGAGGGGAAGGAAGGGGGCGTATATGGGAGTAGCGGTTGACATGTGGCATGGCAATCGAGGGGGTTGGCTGGGGCAAGGCTGAAGGGGGAATGGGTGGCCGGGGGGCACTTGAACGGGTATGGGAAGTGTGCATAGAAAACGGGGCTTTGCCTATTCAGCCGCAGCCTGGCTTCATCCATCAGAAGCCGTCGTCCCCTCCGCCTGTCTTCAGTTTCCCCTTTTTATCCGCCCGCTTCCTCCCTTTTTTTGCCTCCCCGCCTTGCTCGCTTCAAATCCTAGACAAACACGCAACCACCACTTTGTCACTAGAGCCTACAAAATGTCCGCGGCCCAAAAAGATGTCACTGGAGCCACAAGCACTACCACGACAGCCCAGCAAAAGGTTTGCCAACTTAGGCCCTACTTTACCCGCTAGGGAACGAATATTGATGGAATATGCAAATTTTTACCAAATATCCGCCTCACAAATCATCCTTTTCAAAGCAAAGCTAAGCAGATAAATAAGAAGAGTTGGAAAGAATTGTAGGATGTGGATGGGAGGGAGAGGAAGAAGGAGGGCGAAGAGGAGGAGATCGATATCGATCTGAACGACAAGCAGGTCCAGGACGCAGCTGCAAAGATTCAGAACGTCTTCCGCAAAAAGAAAACTTAGTTCCCATTTTTCCAGCGGCTGGTTGCAGATCTTTGCCTCCGTTGACCTCTTTGCTGCTAGCCCACCATGCATTGCGTGCACTGCATTAGATATCCATTGTGAATAAACTTCCTTGAAATTTTATCCGCATGGCAGCAATTATGAAACTTTTAAGCAGGAGTTTCGTACGGGTGCCGCAGAAAATAAACATAAATTGCCGTTTATTATCAAATACACCTAGACCAGGGAGGGAACGTTTTCAAAAACTGTTTAGCTCCTCGCAAAACTCCTCAAAACTCCTCCTCACAACTTCACAAACCCCTAGAAATAAAATGACTTCCATTCCGCCCAGACTATTTGTTCATCAACGGCTGCAAGCTCAATGCAAAAGACAAGTTATTGGTGGTTTGAGGGCAATGAGTCAGCTTATGTGCAACTTTATTTATCAGGCTCCGCTCTAACTAATTGTTCTTATGATAACTGCTGCTTAAAGCGTGACAAAATCCGTTTTTCTCTGTTGCGACAACACTCTTAATTTTCTTTGCCAATTTGTATCCTGATACACAGACCGTTTTTGCTCTATTGGGCTGATCTTGCTTCTTTCAATTTAGTTTTTAAGCGGCAACTGCGCATTACTGCTGTGGCTTTGAAGCGGTGCCGGGGTTTTGCATGAAAACACGAAAAAACGGGAAATGGGCGATAAATACCGAATTGGTTTGCACCGGCGAAAAAAATACCCGCAAATCTTTTGGAAGGCTAATAACTCCACAGGAAACGCGGAGCAAGAAACTGAGCCAAGCGAAGACTGAATATGGAAATAACCGCATGCCTACTTTAGGCCTTCTGCACACCTAGGCAGGGAAACAAGAAATAGATGCAAAGCAGATGCTGAAGAAATACTGAGACAAATCCCTCGAAAAATGGAAGAAATAAAGTCGGCAATTGGGGGCAGACGAAAGCGTGAGAAGGATCACTGCATGGGCTCATCCTGGTCATCCTCGTCGAGGGTGGCTTTGGCCTTCTCAATGGCGGCCGCAATTCGATCCTCCGGCACATTCTGGAACAGTCCCCGCGTCTTTGCTCCAACCTGCACCCCAAACTCTCTCTTCTCCAGCTGAGAGGGTAGAGAAAGGATAAACCCAGGCCATCTCAAGCTTCCAGTTCTTGTCCTTGCCCTCCTCGCGGACGGTGTAGATGATCTGGGCGGCGAGGTCCACGAGCTGGTCCAGGGACAGCTCCCCCGCCTTCTGCTTCTCCAACTCCGTCTTGGCCGCCTGCCGATGCTTGCCTAGCGCCCATCCGCGGTACTGGTAGGCCTGTCCACTCGGCTCCACCATCCACAGCCTCAATCACCTCCCTCTTCCCTGCCTCCTTCTGAGGAGAGGAAGAGTAGACGAGGGTCCGTTGAGCTGTGTGTAGTCGGCGAGTATGATGGCGGTGGCCATGGGACGGAGGATGCTGAGGGTGTACTGGTGCACGTAGTTGGCCAGCGGCTTCACCAGCTGCTTCAGCGGTGGGGCTAGGCGATGCTCGTCAAAGTAATCCTCTGCCTGTGCAATCCACCTCTTGCCTTTCTGGAGGGAAGGAGGAAGGAAGGAGGGAATGTCACCTCGTCACGGGCGTAGCGAGCGAGGTGTTTGCCGTCGGGATAGTAGCCGGCGATGGCGATGCCAATGTTGGGCGAGACGTTCACCATGCGCGGGTTCACCGTATCCAGCGCCAGCTGCAAGTAGGGAGGCAATAGATTCGGAATGAATGAAGGGAGAAATAAGAATGAGCACCTTGTTAGGAAGAATTTTTTCCGCGGCCAAAACAACTCCGTCTATTCCACAGATGCCAATCACCGTTCCCCCGTTGTCCACCGTCTTCTGTGCATACTCCACTTCAATAGAAACTCCATGAACATTCAAGCACTAGTGTATAATGAATTCAAATGGATATAGATTTAGCTTCAATGAGAAGAAATAAGAAACCTTGGAAAATACGTCCATCCGGGGAAAAGGTGGACGCCGCGAGATCATAGCCAGTTCCAATCGAACTCATCTTAGGTGATTGCTCCGGAATTTGACTGGTCTGGAAAACAAAATGGTTGCAAACGGAAGCTATTTAATGAATATAGGCTATTATTTGAGACGAGGATATTATTCCAATGACTCAGAGAGAAATGATGAAAGAGGCAGCGGGGAGCAGGGTCTTAGTTATTTGCGCTCGTATGAGCAGCGCGCAACAGATGCACTGTTAAAGGGGAAATACCCAGGTCAGGCACCATCACCGATTCCACTCATATTTTTTTAAATGAAAGGTGTTATCATTGTGAGCTTGCAAGGGTATAACGTTTTGACCAAAAGGTCCCTGTTCCAGAATTAAAAATTCCTAAAGTTTCCTATGTTATAACATAGGGGATGGCTCAGAAATGCACATAAAAATTCATAACTCAAAATCGCCAATACCGCCGCATTAGGCCGCAAAACACAATATGTATTTATTAAAAATCTGCAAGAAAAAAATATATGGGGGGTTAATATCGGAAGGGATAATATGGGAGAGCCCAAAAACTGAGCGAATTTTTGAAAATTTGGTCATATGTTATCTTTGATTGAGCATAACTCCTGTTCTACTCAACGAAAATCTATGATTCGACCACGGTTAGAACCGTCTTGACAAGCTCCAAAACTTTGGTAAACTGATAGAAACTTTTAATACAATTCCTGCATGAGTATTCAAAAAACACTGATAAACCTAATTTCATGACTAAATTTGATAGAGTAAAAATTATAAAAAAATTTTCTTTATTAATATAAACTTATTTTTATGTAGATGGGTCAATTTTAGGGCGTACATTTCAAAAATCAGGGCTTCAAATGCATTAAAAAAATTTAAGATAGCAAAATCTGGAAAACACCTATAAAATCCTCCAAAATTGACCATTTTAACCAGTTTTTGGGCTACTCGCTCCACAGTACATCAATTTTGCTCTGGTTTTTTGGCTTAAATTTTTGATTTTAGTTATTTGTTTCCACTGTTGAGCGGAGAAAAGTAAAGAATTAAAATTTGATTTTTTATGAATTTATTTCATTTTATCCCTATGCTACAACACATGAAATGATAATTTTTTTTTCTCAAAAAATTTACTCCAAAGTGAAAAAACGGCTTAAGCGCGCAACCTTACTTTGGGGTCCCCTAACTAGGAAAAAATTTTTATGGAAATCGGAGGGGGTGCATTTTCGGTGACTATCCCTTTAAAGGCCTATTACTCGTAGAACCACCCCTTCCGATTTGGCACATTTTTTAAACATGGTTAGGTATCCCCAAAGTAAGCTTGCAACCACCATTGGTTTGGCGCAAATCGGCTCTAGTGTCAAGAAATATGTTGACAAAATTTGCTATGCTTAAGCATTGAGAGATCCCCAAAAAGCCAGTTTTTGGGCAGGTTTGTTGAGGAAATGTTCACCCGAGCACACCCGAACACCAGTGTGGTTCCATTATGATAAAATACATCAAGTAAGGTCCAAAACGTTGGCTAAAATCGTCCGCGTCGATCCGCGTGGCTAGAAAACCGACCAAAAAATGCTCATTTTTTGTGGTTTATGAAGGTTTTTTCTTAATTTTCATAATTTAAAAGTTTTTTTCGTAATCGAGACGTCAATTTTTGAACTCTGCGCCCCCAAATTGACCCATAATCATAATAAATACTCCATAATTAAGCTTTTAACTGTTCTAGACATATTAGACAAAACATATTTGCACAAAGTAAGCATTTTTGGTGGGGTAAAAATTATTTAAAACCTTTTTTATTAATATGGAATTGGGCTGGCGCGAACGGAGCGTTAGCGGAGTGTCAGCGCCCAGCCCCTCTTTTCGACCCAGGTGTACGTTTTCGGGGTTATTGCTAGATCTTAATTTTGATAAGGCTGCTGCTCGTCACAGAATGCTCCAATCGTTCTAATTCTTTTTCCATTGGAATGAGCAACATCGAATTGACTATAGTTTCTTTTTTGACTTTTGCAAAAAACAAATGTTTTTACAATGAAAATTGCAAAAAACCATTTGTCCGAACTCCTCCTTCTCCTTCTCCTTCTCCTTCTTCTCCTTCTGCTCCGCATCTATTCAATGAACGATAGTAGGTATTCATTTCTTCCCCCTTTCCCCCTTCCCGGGTCCCTGGGACTCATGTATTTATTTATTCATAAGTCTTCAGTTGATCAAACAGGCATATGCACCAGTGGTGTAGTGGTCTAAGCGATTGGACAGTTGGGTAAAACTGGGAGGTTCGAATCCTTCTCAGACAATCAGTTTTTTTTGGAAATTTTATGTTGAGAAAACAACTGGTACCATCGGCAGGCCAAAATTAAAGCTCTTTTATGACATTAAGATTTCTCCCCAAAATCGATTGCCCTAAGTATAAATCATGAAAATTTCACAAAAATATGTTATTTTGCCAATAAATATGCATTGTATTTCTTGATTTTTAAATCGATATTTTCTTTTTGTTATATTTTTTTAAAAAGGTTTATTTTTTATTTATTTTTTTTATCCAATAATATCTTAATATAAAATAATACATAACCAACAATAAAAAAATTTTCATTTATACATTTTATACTATAGTGAAATAAATTTCTGGTACCATCGGCAGGCCAAATGTGAATCTCTTTTCTCCCATAAAGTAAAAGTAAAAGTCATGAAAATTTCACAAAAAATGTTATGTTAGTTAGCCAATAAATTGCATGGTATTTTTAATTTTCCATTCTTTTCTTTTTGTTATAGTTTTTTAATAAGTTTATTTTTTATTTTTTTATTTTTCAAAAATTGTCGAATAATTTAAAATTGTTTTTATACATTTTATACTATATTAAAAGTGGAAGAAATAACTGGTACCATCGGCAAGCCAAATGTGGTCTCTTTTCTCCAAATTTTGTAATTGCCTCGAGCAAAAAGTCAAGGAAATACATCTACTACTAGTGGAATCTGCTGCGTCATCTGCATTTTGTTTTTGGCGCGCATGGAAAGAGACACTGAACTGCGCGCCAAAAACAAAATGCAACTGTCCAAGCAGCAGATTCCACTAGTAGTAGATGTATTTCCTTGACTTTTTGCTCGAGGCAATTACAAAATTTGGAGAAAAGAGACCACATTTGGCTTGCCGATGGTACCAGTTATATTTCTTATTACTATGGGTCAATTTTTGGCTGTACAATTCAAAAATCGGGGTCTTAAATGCGGGAAAAATTTTAAATTCATACAAATAAGTGAAATTCCTCGGAAAACCCTCAAAAATGACCATTTTAACTAGTTGACCGCGGAGCGGCCCGAAGGGCCGCTCCGCGGTCTATAGAGGTTATGTAACTTTTGTCCTCATGTGTATATAGGGCTTGCGCGAACGGAGCTTTAGCGAAGTGTCAGCGCCAAGCCCCTCTTTTCGACCCAGGTGTATGTTTTGAGGGTTATTGCTAGATCTTAAATTTGATAAGGCGATTGCTCTTCACAGAAGGATCCAATCGCTCTAATTCTTTCACCATTGGAAAGAGCAACATCGAATTGACTATAGTTTATCTTTTGACTTTTGCCCAAAACTATTTGTTTTAATATGTAAAATGCAAAAAACCATTTGTCCGAACTCCTCCTCCTCCTCCTCCTCCTCCTCCTCCTCCTCCTCCTCCTCCTCCTCCTCCTCCTCCTCCTCCTCCTCCTTCTCCGCATCTATTCAATGGACGATAGTAGGTATTCATTTCTTCCCCCACAACCCTTCCCCGGGTCCTTGAGCCTCATGTATTGACTTTTATTCATAAGTCTTCAGTTAAACAGCTATGCATATGCATCCATGGTGTAGTGGTCTATGCGATTAACCAGCTGGGGCAACCTGGGAGGTTCGAATCCATTTTAGGCAATCATTTTTATTTCGGAAACTTTAAGTTGAAAAAACAACTGGTACCATCGGCAGGTCAAAATTAGAACTCTTTTCTCCCAAAAATCGATTGCCCTAAGCATATATCATGAAAATTTCACAAAAATATGTTAGGTTGCTCATAAATTTGAATTGTATTTTTGATTTTCGAATTTTTTTTTGTTATATTTTTTAAATAATTAAATAAAAACAAAATATTTTCTATTTTTTTATCCATTAATATCTAAATATATTTTCGATTCTTTTATGTTTGTTATATTTTTTCAATGAGTTTATTTTTATTTATTTTTCATATATTTAAAAAAAATTTTATTTATACATTTTATATTATATTAAAAGTGGAAGAAATAACTGGTACCATCGGCAAGCCAAATGTGGGTCTCTTTTCTCCAAATTTTGTAATTGCCTCGAGCAAAAAGTCAAGGAAATACATCTACTACTAGTGGAATCTGCTGCGTCATCTGTATTTTGTTTTTGGCGCGCATGGAAAGAGACACTGAACTGCGCGCCAAAAACAAAATGCAACTGTCCAAGCAGATTCCACTAGTAGTAGATGTATATATATGTATATATATCTGGAAATGCTGGGAACGGGCGAATTCTCAACGGATCTGGACAAACTTTTTTTTCCCTGAAAGGTAATGCAATTTTAGGAAGATCTGGAGGGGTAGACCCGGTTTCCGAGCATTTGAAACATTACTTTTTTGGGTAGAAAGGTTTGAAAATTGCAATATACGGTTTTTGCACTGTAGCTCCTGTAATCTTGAGAATTGCACAGAAGACTTGAGTTTTTTTGTTCACAAGTCGTATATAACGATTCCATATCTGTGCTTACTTTTGAAAATGGTTGAGAAACCACAGACTTGCCCTCTTGAGTGAAGAACTTTCATGCATGACAGTAGAATCAATAATTAGTAGCAGCTGAACGGCTAATAATTGAACATAACACTTGAGTTTTTTTGTTCACAAGTCGTATATAACGATTCCATATCTGTGCTTACTTTTAAAAATGGTTGAGAAACCACAGACTTGCCCTCTAGAGTGACAAACTTTCAGGCATGACAGTAGCATCAATAATTAGTAGCAGCTGAACGGCTGATAATTGAACAGAACACTTGAGTTTTTTTGTTCACAAGTCGTATATAAAGATTCCAAATCTGTGCTTACTTTTGAAAATGGTTGAGAAACCACAGACTTGCCCTCTTGAGTGACAAACTTTCATGCATGACAATAGCATCAATAATTAGTAGCAGCTGAACGGCTGATAATTGAACATAACACTTGAGTTTTTTTGTTCACAAGTCGTATATAACGATTCCAAATCTGTGCTTACTTTTGAAAATGGTTGAGAAACCACAGACTTTTCCTTTTGAGATGCAATGTTCACCCTCACAGCAGAAAATTTCCTTAATTTTTGGATTTTGCTACATGTAAGCGCTCCGCGGTCACCTATTGCGCTTTGCGCCATATACTTGTTTTTGGGCTGTGCGCGCCACAGAAAATCGATTTTATCCATTTTTTTCTTGCTCAAATTTTTGATATTAGTTATTTGCGTCCACTGCTGAGCGGAAAAAACAGGAAAATCGAATTTGAATTTTTCTTGAATTTTTTCTACTTTTCCCTATGCTACAACACAGGAAACTACGGATTTTTTTTCTCAAAATTTTTAGTCAAAAGTGAAAAAACGGCTTCAGCCGGCAAGCATAGTTCACCAACCCCTAATCATGTACAAAAAATTAGCCAATTCCGTGGAGGTGGTTTTTCACGTATTTGACCTTTAAAATAAAGCATCGTACTTCTAGTATGGCAGCTGTCTCGCAATACTTTCTCAAAACATAAAATCTAATGATTTACAAGATGGTGGAATCGCTCGTTCGACGAAAAGATGGGAATATTTTCAAGTCTAGCAAGAGGAGCTGAGTATGCAGCGATGACCAATGTGTACCTGATTCAAGATTTATTGCGTCTATTCAAACTGCTGCCATTCACACGCTCTCTCTCTCTCTCTCTCTCTCGCGTTGCATTTCGATTCATTTGATTTCGTTTCGAGTAAAAACAAAAGGCATAAAGTTTTGAAAATTTCCAATTGATATTTCATTTTTTTCAAATACTGTAATGTTTTAGTGTTCACATTTCTACTTTGACACAAGAGTTTTGGTCAAATGCAGCAAGGAAAAATAAACAACTTTAAATTGGAAATTGTTAAACAACGAATCACACACTGCTCAAATATCCAAGTAGCGATCAAATTATATAGACACTCATTGGCCAATGATACGATTGGCTTTGTATATATGCTTTCTGCAAAAAACCTTTTCCTGATATTTTGTTACCTGAAAGCTTAGAGAAATGGGACGATAGCATTTAATTTCAGGTTTATTTCTTTTATTTTTACAACCAGGATTACTTTACTCATTTTAAAGCTTTCAGACAATTTGGCTGTTGCAAAACTCCCACAGAAAAATTACGATGAAGACAAGGAAATATTGAGCCAAAATTTTTAAGGAAAATTTTTTGAGATTCACTCAAATGGGTCTCTTTGTGAAATCTCATTCAAAAGCACAGGAGACGATTTAAACTGCCGAATGCAATAAACAATAAGCTGCTTGATATTAGTATACGTCTAGGTTACTCAAGGTAACGCAAACTTTTCGAGGGAGTGTAGGAAATAAATAGCTAAGTTTTAAATCTATTCTGATTACTACTGCTACTGCTAAAATTTTGCCAAATTGATGCAAAAAAAGCTTACCCCAACGACGGGTTCACATCACAATGAAAGCTGCAAGGGTTTCATTTTCTTTAAACGGCAAAAAACAATTTATCGGTAATTTAATATTTTCAGGGTATTTTTACAAATATTTTATGCGCATCTTAAACTATGAATTAACTGGCTTATGGTGCTTGATGGTTTCCGATTGAGCTATGGCAAGCGTTCATCGTGAACACGGGGTGGCAACCTTTTGTTTCCGCACGAAAAAGTGATAGTATCGCACGTATTGGCCTGGGGGTCGCCGCGCACAAAGATGACACGCCCTATTACATAGAGAGAGACAATAAACAGGCTCTTCTTATTTAAAGCCCTTTTTCCTCCCCTCTTCCATCAGTCTCTCACTTTTTCGCCCTCTCTGTCCCATCCTTCCCTAGCCAGCATGCTTCTCCTCCTCGCCCTCTGCGCAGGCGCCGCCACCGCCCAGTACTTCTCTGGCCTCAACAGAAACCCCTACGCCTATGGCACCCTCTTCTTAGCTACCTAGCCTACCCCGGAGTTATGATAGGCCTCTCCACAGGTGCCTACCCAGCAGCTCCCTACTACGGTTACCCAGCCTACAACGGCTGCCCCCCACGTCCTGCCCCACCTCAGGATACGCCCACCTGTCGCTTCGTCCCCCGCGTCATCGCCGGCTGCGTTGTATCCCACGATTGCCTCAGTCCCCTTCCTACACCCTCTTTCCCCCTCCTTTCCATTAGAAAGGCCTGTTGCAGAGAAGAAGCCGACCCCCAGCCCATGCCCGGACGCGCCCAGCCGCCCGGAAGACACCGATGGCTGCACCTGGATCCCCATTCGCGTTTCCCATTCACCTCCTTCCTTAGCCTCTTCCGCATCACCTCCAATACCCTGGGCCCGGCCACCCATTGCAGGACCCTCGCGGCTGCCTGCTGGACTACGAGTGCGAGCCTACGCGCAAGCCCCGCTGCCCCGTCCCCCCCGTCCAGCCTGACGACTCTGCTCTCTGCCGGTCCTTCCTTTCCTTCTTCTCAATGCCCCTACCTCATCAACCCGCCTTCCTCCAGCTGGAAGGGCATGACTGACCAGAAGGGCTGCCTGGTAGACTACGAATGCGAGCCGCGCAATCTTTACCGCCAGCCTCTTCTCGCCGCCCGACCCGCCCTTGCTTACCGCGTTCTACACTCTTTTTTTCCAGCCAATCCTCTCTACTCACTCCCTTTCTGCTTTCAGCCCAGCCTGGCCAGCCTCTTCGCCCGCTCCTGGCTGAGGAGATAGAAAGAAGCCTTCTTCGCATCTCCGCTCCCATTCTGATCCAATCGCTCTTCCACTCAGCTGTTGCTACCTCTCCTGCCCGCGATAAGAGGATGGCTGAAATGTGGACACCTGCGAGACGCAAAAGAAAGGAGGAGGCTGAAGAAGGAGTCCCCAACTCTTCCGAGCCAAAGAAGCGGGGAAAAAGACGGCCTTTGCTAGGCGCAAGTGGTGTGTGAGGTTGAGGAGAAGGCGGCTGCAGGTGTAGGGTAGGAGGCATCCACTTGCAACTTCCTCCTATCAGCTCCTCTTTTCACTCCCCTCGCGGCGCCCTGAGATTTGTGGCCCACCGCTGACTGACTAACTGGCCTCATTGCCTCACCAATCACCCTACCACCTCCCCAAGTCCTCACTCACGCTCACTGTAAGCCTCACTCCAAAAGGTTGCGAGGAGCCGAGCAATAAAGATTGCAGAGGTAGACTTGGTATCGCAATTCTAAAGCTCTCCCTGTCTTATAAATGTCAAGTATATGCCATATAAATTCGAATTGGGCTGGCGCGAGGGAGCGAAGCGAACCGTCAGCGCCCAGCCCCTCTTTTCGACCTAGGTGTACGTTTTTGGGGTTATTGCTAGATCTTAATTTTGATAAGGCTCTAGCTCGTCACAGGGAGCTTCAATCTTTCTAATTCTTTTTTCATTGGAAAGAGCATCATCGAATTGACTAAAATTCGCGAGAAATCGCTGAAAAGTTGCAGAATTGTAGAGAAATTTGTAGAAAACCATTTGTCCGAACTCCTCCTCCTCCTCCTCCTCCTCCTCCTACTCCTCCGCATCTGCTCAATGGACGATAGTAGGTATTCATTTTTCCCCCACCCCCCTCCTTCCCCGGGTCCTTGGGCCTCATGTCTTCACTTATTCATAAGTCTTCAGTTAAACTACAAATTCATAGGCACCAGTGGTGTAGTGGTGTAAGCGATTGCACAGCCGGATTGAACTGGTAGGTTCGATTCCTTCGCAGGGTTTCATTTTTATTTTAGTTTATTCAAAGGTGAGAAAACAATTTTTACCTTCGGCAGGCCAAAAGCAAGGCTATTTCTCCCAAAAATTATTTGCCCTGAGTGTAAGTCATAAAAATTTCACAGAAATATGTTAGTTCGCCAATAATTTTGCCTTGTATTTTTAATTTTTGAATTTTTTTTTCCATTTTATTTTTGACCGCGGAGCGGCCCAAAGGGCCGCTCCGCGGTCTATAGAGGTTACTCAACTTTTGTCCTCATATATATATATATATATATATATATGTGTGTATATGTTCCTGGACATGCTGGGAACGGGCGAATTCTCAACGGATTGGGACAAACTTTTTTTTTCCTGAAAGGTAATGCAATTTTAGGAAGATCTGGAGGGGTAGACCCGGTTTCCGAGCATTTGAAACCTTACTTATTTGGGTAAAAAGGTTTTAACATTGCAATATACAGTTTTTGCGATGTAGCTACTGTAATCTTGAGAATTGCACCGACAACTTGAGTTTTTTTGTTCACAAGTCGTATATAACGATTCCAAATCTGTGCTTACTTTTGAAAATGGTTGAGAAACCACAGACTTTTCCTCTTGAGTGACAAACTTTTGCGCATAACAAAAGCATCAATAATTAGTAGCAGCTGAACGGCTGATAATTGAACAGAACACTTGAGTTTTTTTGTTCACTAGTCGTATATAGCAATTCCAAATCTGTGCTTACTTTTGAAAATGGTTGAGAAACCACAGACTTTCCCTCTTGAGTGACAAACTTTCGCGCATGACAATAGCATCAATAATTAGTAGCAGCTGAACGGCTGATAATTGAACAGAACGCTTGAGTTTTTGACCGCGGAGCGGCCCGAAGGGCCGCTCCGCGGTCTATAGAGGTTACTGAACTTTTGTCCTGATATATGCGTATATATATATATATATATGTATCTGGAAATGCTGGGAACGGGCGAATTCTCAACGGATTGGGACAAACTTTTTTTTCCCTGAAAGGTACTGCTATTTTAGGAAGATCTGGAGGGGTAGACCCGGAATTTGAGCATTTGAAACATTACTTTTTTGGGTAGAACGGTTGAAAAATGGGGTATGTTGAGAAATGGCGAATTCTCAACGGATTGGGACAAACTTTTTTTTTGCTGAAAGGTAATAAAATTTTAAGAAGATCTGGGGGTGGAACAAGTCCCAAAGCATTTGAAACATTACTTTTTTGGGTAGAAATGTTGAAAAATGGGGTATGTTGAGAAATGGCGAATTCTCAACGGATTGGGACAAACTTTTTTTTTTGCTGAAAGGTAATAACATTTTAAGAAGATCTGGAGTGGTGGAACAAGTCCCGGAACATTTGAAACATTACTTTTTTGGGTAGAAAGGTTGAAAAATGGGGTTTGTTGAGAAATGGCGAATTCTCAACGGATTGGGACAAACTTTTTTTGCTGAAAGGTAATAAAATTTGAAGAAGAGCTGGAGGGCTGGAATAAGTCCCAGAGCATTTGAAACATTATTTTTTTGAGTAGAAAGGTTGAAATATGGGGTATGTTAAGAAATGGCGAATTTTCAATGGTTTGTAACAAACTTTTTTTACTTGAAATGTAATAAAATTCTGCAACGTTCTGGATTTGGTCCCCAACCTTTTGAAACATCCCTTATTTGGGTAAAACTCGTAAAAGTTAAGACTTGTGAGGTGTTTAGCTCCGCGGTCACCTATTGCGCTCTGCGCCATATACTTGTTTAAATGAGTTTATTTTTAATTTATTAATTATTTATTCATCTAAAAAGCGACAATAAAAACATGTTGTATTATACATTTCATACTATATATATTAAAAGTGGAAGAAATATCTGGTACCGTCGGCAAGCCAAATGTGGGTCTCTTTTCTTCAAATTTTGTAAGTGCCTCGAGCAAAAAGTCAGGGAAATACATCTACTACTAATGGAATCTGCTGCGTCATCTGCATTTTGTTTTTGGCGCGCATGGAAAGAGACAATGAACTGCGCGCCAAAAACAAAATGCAACTGTCCAAGCAGCAGATTCCATTAGTAGTAGATGTATTTCCCTGACTTTTTGCTCGAGGCACTTACAAAATTTGAAGAAAAGAGACCCACATTTGGCTTGCCGACGGTACCAGATATAGAAATATCTGGCCATGCCTTTAGGAACTTGCATTGATAGATATTTTAATTTTGGCTTCGATTACTGATAACAACTGATGCAGAAGACGTGGACCAAAGCTGGACAGTGACAGTTGAGTGATTAATAAGGCATGGAGAAAAGGCTGTTTGAGATGGGGATTCTGAAAGAGCAAAAGAGCTCCGGGGATATGCGGCGGGTAGAGTGGAAGAAATCGGTGCGTCTGGATGAGCGGGGTGCCAAGATTCGCTTTCCCTACTGGCGCATCACCCGTCTCTTCATCGCCAATGGACTCTTTGCCGGCCACGCCCTGGCCACCGTCCTCCTGTTGCTCATTCCTCCCTGTCTCGCTCTCTTGCTAGTAGGAGGAAGCTTGTTTGAGGACGGTATCCTTTTGTCGAGATGATAAGTGGCTGCTGCTCCTGCTGCCCTGCTCTGGTCTTGTTCTCGACGCTGGGGCTAAGCTGGCTTTTCTACGACGACATCCCAACAGGAGGCCTTGGTTTGAGTCACCGAGGTTATCCTTTCTATTTTGCTAAAAAGTTGCAAGGTTTTGATGAATTTGGAAGCTGTGATTGAAGGCTGTCAACATCGGTGTTGTTGTATCTGTTGACGGTGGTACCTTCCATGTGGCTTATCCAGCTCAATTACACCAACTCCATCCATCGCTTCAAAGCTAATGGTCCCCCTAAAGGCTCCATAATCCAAATATTCAGCACGGACGAAATGTGGCTCGAAACCAACAAATCCTATGGTGATGACGCCGCTCTCAATATCCTCACGCAATTCCCAGGTTCCCAGTCTCTTGTCTTTTCAATTTTGTTTTAGGATAATGAATCGCTATTTACATGTGTTTGAAACTGAGCCTCAAATAATCATAGACGAAGAATGGAGCGAGAAAAGGAATGAAAGCCAATCAATGGGGAACAGCAGCAGCTGGGAGAAAGCCGTGGAGTCAGAAACAAGCGCGGACAGCGTCTACCTCATTTTCGGCCAGTCCACTGTGGTCAGTCACAATTCTCTGCACCACTAGGAGGAATCAAGGAAGAAACATGTTGCACAACGACTGAGACAATGAGTATGGTAAAGCAGATGACAGCGTATTAGGCTCTTTGTCGACTTTCGGAGGCGGCCTGAACGAGGGATAGGAGGCGAAGGATGTGTCGATAGAGTTCCTGGGCCTGGGCTTCCAACTCCACCGTCTTCGTCGTCCTCCGTCCGCGCCCCAACTCGATGCCGTGACCCAGCAGAGTATTCAGCGACCGCTCCTCCCAGCCACTCCTCATCCCCCGCATCAGCTCTCTCTCCCACATCTTTCTCTGCAATTGCAGCCTCTTTCCCTCGTCTTTACTCCCCTTAGGCCCGTCCTTTTCGACCAAACCTGGCAAGCTAGGTGAAAACGAGAAAAGGCTTGGGAATAGTTTGTTTCGAGCTGCTGTGAGGGGAGCGGGAAAAAAGGAGGAAGGCTAAGAATGATAGGGCCCGCAGGCGAGGCGAGTGTTTTGAAGTTGGTTTTTTAAAGCGTGAGGCAGGCAGGAGCAGTGGCTGCTGGACGGGGGGTCTATTGCAGTCTATTACACCTCGCAGTATCAGAGGGCGGGAAAGGCAATCTGCGCAGTGCCCAGCACCCACCCTGACTCATCCAATAGCCCACGCAAAGGTACATATGACACGGCATATGAGTCAGATCTAGTTGCACGAATGATGGCTACAAGGCTTAGACTAGAAGCTGACATGCGGGATGCATGTGAGTCGGCGACAAGTAAAGTCAGAGGGAGAGGGAGACAAAATGCAGGGGAGACGAGACAGGGCCAGGGAACAATGGGCGGCAAAACATTGCGCGAGCATAGCCAAGGTTGTTTGGGGGGAGTGTCTGGACTCCCTCCAAGGAACCCACAAGTACACAATGCACACCTACACAGACTAAACCTGTGTTGTCTCCCACTCCTGGCAAGGGTCCAAGTATAGGGCATAATTTTAACACCTTATGGGCGATGTGCGAAGACTCAAAAATAACAAATAAAACCAGCCATAGCTCGTAAACAATAAAAATAGCATTGGAAAATATTCTTGAGCAAAAAAACTAGAAAAAAGAAACCTTGCAAAATGGCAGATTGGAGTACGCCTGACGATGGAGCTGCGACGGGAAATAATCAAGGTACTAGAGCAAAGCATCGTATTGACACTGATCATTGGCAGATGGATCCTTCCTAAAGGTTCTCCCGATGACTTTATTTTCCTCACATCTTCCACTTCCTCATTTTATGTTCAGGGGCCATTTCCCGAGATCACCTGAGCCAAATGCTGCTGGTCTGGTTGGCGATGGGAGCGGACATTGTTGATCTCTACGACCACCTCATCTATGAGGCAGTTTCTCATCATCTTCTCCTCACTTACCTCGTTCTCCATTCGAAAAGCTCAAACGAAATTGGAAGATAGGAAGGATAAGAGGTGAATAGGTGCTGGGCTGCTGGACGTTGAGCCTGGGCCAGTTCCCCGTCTACCTGGCCTCCTTCCGAGCCGCCAAGAAAGCCCGATCCGCTGAGGACTTCCGTCAAACTCTGCTGTCCAATCCACTAGGCACTTTCAGTTCTCCCTTTTCAATCTTTTTTATAAAATCTATTTAGTCAGCGGCTACATGGACAAATCCCGCCCTTTCCTGCTGAAGCTGTTCACGGACGGCCAGTTCTACGCCATCCTCACCGCCACTCTCTTTCAAGTAACATTGTGAAAGGTAGGGTGTAAGGGGAGTGTAAGAGGAGTTTTGAAGGATGCACCGTTCCTGGCGCTGCGGCTGTACTGCTGTGGTGATGGATATCGCCAGCCAGACTCTCGTCTTCTTCACCTGCAAGAACTGTCTCGTCGTGCTTCTCCAAACCTATCGCCTCTACACCATCTGCCACCGTATTCATGAGGAGAGTCGAGCCTTCAAGTTCCCCAGCCCTCAGCTATGCTCCAGCCAATGAGAGTGGGAACTGGACAGAGAAGCGATGAAACGGATGGGTGAGGCGACGAGAAAGTGTTGTCCATCATGGTGCACCGGATTAAACGAGCGGAGGACTCTGATGATGAGGGCCATGATGATCCACAAGGCAGGTTGATCCCTGAGACAAGAAAGAAACAGAAATGGGCCATGGTCGTGTTTAGGGCGCCATAGCTGCGGCCATCGTGCAGGCCAACCTCCTCACCATCGCAGCCCAGGCTACGGAGGAGGCTCTGGAGGTCAACGCTTCCAACGCGTCTATCATCAAGCCCTCTCCCCTGATCACCGAGCCTGAGGAACTCCTGCTTTTCCTCTTTTAACGAATCAAAAGCTGCTAGAGTTTAGGCAGACGACAGTGACAAGCTCAAAGATGCCACGCCTAACTCTGATTCTGAAGCAGATGAGACTTGCGTAACGAGCATAATTTCCACTCAAACCATAATGATTTATAAATGAGTGCGTTGAAAGGTTCTTCTGGCCCCACGGGAGGTGTTGCTGAACAATCTCCCCCGTCCACCCGCCAGCCCCCACACCAGCCCAAGCTCACTCGGTCGCCGCTGGGACCCGCCCGACGATGCTACCAGCACCACTGGTCCATCCCCACTTCCACTTAGCCCTCTGCCACCTCAACAGCCTACCCCAACCTCTCTCAGGAACAGTGGACTCCAAGGACGCCACACCCGTCCTCACCGATGTCTCCACCCCTCGCTCCCTCACCGATTCCATGTACTATTCCTGTTCCCCCCCTGCCTCAGCAGCGGAAAAGGGGGCCGAGAGGAGAGCGAGAGGAGGCTGGGGTGGAGGGGAAGGAGGTGAATGGTGTTGGAGGTGCAGGGTGGTGGCTGAGTCTGCGAAGGGTGTGGGGGGAGACGGGGCGGAGGCGGATGAGGCGGACAGGCTCCTCCTCCCGCTCTGTCTCTGAGCTGCTGGCGGGGCGGCTGTGATAGTGTTGAGAAGGGACGAGGCGGGTGGGGGGAACAGGAAAGCAGAACGGTGAGGGAGCGAGGGGTGGAGACATCGGTGAGGACGGGTGTGGCGTCCTTGGAGTCCACTGTTCCTGAGAGAGGTTGGGGTAGGCTGTTGAGGTGGCAGAGGGCTAAGTGGAAGTGGGGATGGACCAGTGGTGCTGGTAGCATCGTCGGGCGGGTCCCAGCGGCGACCGAGTGAGCTTGGGCTGGTGTGGGGGCTGGCGGGTGGACGGGGGAGATTGTTCAGCAACACCTCCCGTGGGGCCAGAAGAACCTTTCAACGCACTCATTTATAATTCATTATGGTTTGAGTGGAAATTATGCTCGTTACGCAAGTCTCATCTGCTTCAGAATCAGAGTTAGGCGTGGCATCTTTGAGCTTGTCACTGTCGTCTGCCTAAACTCTAGCAGCTTTTGATTCGTTAAAAGAGGAAAAGCAGGAGTTCCTCAGGCTCGGTGATCAGGGGGGAGGGCTTGATGATAGACGCGTTGGAAGCGTTGACCTCCAGAGCCTCCTCCGTAGCCTGGGCTGCGATGGTGAGGAGGTTGGCCTGCACGATGGCCGCAGCTATGGCGCCCTAAAAACGACCATGGCCCATTTCTGTTTCTTTCTTGTCCCAGGGATCAACCTGGCCTTGTGGATCATCATGGCCCTCATCATCAGAGTCCTCCGCTCGTTTAATCCGGTGCACCATGATGGACAACGACTTTCTCGTCGCCTCACCCATCCGTTTCATCGCTTCTCTGTCCAGTTCCCACTCTCATTGGCTGGAGCATAGCTGAGGGCTGGGGAACTTGAAGGCTCGACTCTCCTCATGAATACGGTGGCAGATGGTGTAGAGGCGATAGGTTTGGAGAAGCACGACGAGACAGTTCTTGCAGGTGAAGAAGACGAGAGTCTGGCTGGCGATGTCCATCACCAGCAGCATGTACAGCCGCAGCGCCAGGAACGGTGCATCCTTCAAAACTCCTCTTACACTCCCCTTACACCCTTCCTTTCACAATGTTACTTGAAAGAGAGTGGCGGTGAGGATGGCGTAGAACTGGCCGTCCGTGAACAGCTTCAGCAGGAAAGGGCGGGATTTGTCCATGTAGCCGCTGACTAAATAGATTTTATAAAAAAGATTGAAAAGGGAGAACTGAAAGTGCCTAGTGGATTGGACAGCAGAGTTTGACGGAAGTCCTCAGCGGATCGGGCTTTCTTGGCGGCTCGGAAGGAGGCCAGGTAGACGGGGAACTGGCCCAGGCTCAACGTCCAGCAGCCCAGCACCTATTCACCTCTTATCCTTCCTATCTTCCAATTTCGTTTGAGCTTTTCGAATGGAGAACGAGGTAAGTGAGGAGAAGATGATGAGAAACTGCCTCATAGATGAGGTGGTCGTAGAGATCAACAATGTCCGCTCCCATCGCTAACCAGACCAGCAGCATTTGGCTCAGGTGATCTCGGGAAATGGCCCCTGAACATAAAATGAGGAAGTGGAAGATGTGAGGAAAATAAAGTCATCGGGAGAACCTTTAGGAAGGATCCATCTGCCAATGATCAGTGTCAATACGATGCTTTGCTCTAGTACCTTGATTATTTCCCGTCGCAGCTCCATCGTCAGGCGTACTCCAATCTGCCATTTTGCAAGGTTTCTTTTTTCTAGTTTTTTTGCTCAAGAATATTTTCCAATGCTATTTTTTGCGCGGCCGCAGGCCGCCTGCCGCCGAAGCGGCGGGCGGCCAAGGCCCGCTTATACAGTTACCCCATTTTTCGTCCGTCTGTCCGCATATATATATATATATGTGGTTCCAGAGCCCGTACTCCTCGGTTTTTCAACCAAATGGGCTGAAATTTTGCATGCAGGTCAGTCTGGGTGGTGGCTCGGGGCGTTTTTTTGGGATCGGCGAAATTTTGACTTGTTCTGGATTTATGGTCAAAAAACCTCGAAAATCAGGGCCTTGAAATTCGAAAATTTTTCGAAAGTGTGAATTTTATTTGTATTAATTATTAAAAGTATTATTTTTTGTTTTAAAACCCTCAGAAACCAAAACGAGACCTTAAAATTTCATTTCTGTGTGTTGTTTATTAATCCAATTGAGTTATAGTTACTGTGGTAAACTGAAACCCTGCAATGGTCAACTATGCTCAACGTCCACATGCCATGGCTCAAAGATGTACTTCGTCCTGGAACAAAATTCCTGACAATCCTGAGCATGTGATTTGTGGTTCAAAGAAAGCATTACAGCCTACATTTTCTCCAAACTGAAACGAATCTCAAGCTGCCGTGTTTCCTACTGCATTTCTGCTGCAGGTCTTTTTTTGTCACTGCACTCATTCCTGGTTCAACCGAAGTAATCATTTGAAGGAACTGGAATGTAGCATGTTAAGTGTCAAGATGGCCGCGCATCTATTGGCGATAGCCGATATTCCCTTGTATTGTTTACGAGCTATGGCTGGTTTTATTTGTTATTTTTGAGTCTTCGCACATCGCCCATAAGGTGTTAAAATTATGCCCTATACTTGGACCCTTGCTAGGAGTGGGAGACAACACAGGTTTAGTCTGTGTAGGTGTGCATTGTGTACTTGTGGGTTCCTTGGAGGGAGTCCAGACACTCCCCCCAAACAACCTTGGCTATGCTCGCGCAATGTTTTGCCGCCCATTGTTCCCTGGCCCTGTCTCGTCTCCCCTGCATTTTGTCTCCCTCTCCCTCTGACTCTACTTGTCGCCGACTCACATGCATCCCGCATGTCAGCTTCTAGTCTAAGCCTTGTAGCCATCATTCGTGCAACTAGATCTGACTCATATGCCGTGTCATATGTACCTTTGCGTGGGCTATTGGATGAGTCAGGGTGGGTGCTGGGCACTGCGCAGATTGCCTTTCCCGCCCTCTGATACTGCGAGGTGTAATAGACTGCAATAGACCCCCCGTCCAGCAGCCACTGCTCCTGCCTGCCTCACGCTTTAAAAAACCAACTTCAAAACACTCGCCTCGCCTGCGGGCCCTATCATTCTTAGCCTCCCTCCTTTTTTCCCGCTCCCCTCACAGCAGCTCGAAACAAACTATTCCCAAGCCTTTTCTCGTTTTCACCTAGCTTGCCAGGTTTGGTCGAAAAGGACGGGCCTAAGGGGAGTAAAGACGAGGGAAAGAGGCTGCAATTGCAGAGAAAGATGTGGGAGAGAGAGCTGATGCGGGGGATGAGGAGTGGCTGGGAGGAGCGGTCGCTGAATACTCTGCTGGGTCACGGCATCGAGTTGGGGCGCGGACGGAGGACGACGAAGACGGTGGAGTTGGAAGCCCAGGCCCAGGAACTCTATCGACACATCCTTCGCCTCCTATCCCTCGTTCAGGCCGCCTCCGAAAGTCGACAAAGAGCCTAATACGCTGTCATCTGCTTTACCATACTCATTGTCTCAGTCGTTGTGCAAGATGTTTCTTCTTTGATTCCTCCTAGTGGTGCAGAGAGAATTGTGACTGACCACAGTGGACTGGCCGAAAATGAGGTAGACGCTGTCCGCGCTTCTTTCTGACTCCTCTGCGCTCTCCCAGTTGCTGCTGTTCCCCATCGATTGACTTTCATTCCTTTTCTCGCTCCATTCTTCGTCTATGATTATTTGAGGCTCAGTTTCAAATTCAAACACATGTAAATAGCGATTCATTATCCTAAAACAAAATTGAAAAGACTAGAGACTGGGAACCTGGGAATTGCGTGAGGATATTGAGAGCGGCGTCATCACCATAGGATTTGTTGGTTTCGAGCCACATTTCGTCCGTGCTGAATATTTGGATTATGGAGCCTTTAGGGGGACCATTAGCTTTGAAGCTTAACTGGCCATTGCGATGGATGGAGTTGGTGTAATTGAGCTGGATAAGCCACATGGAAGGTACCACCGTCAACAGATACAACAACACCGACGTTGACAGCCTTCAATCACAGCTTCCAAACTCATCAAAACTTTGCAAATATTTAGCAAAATAGAAAGGAGAACCTCGGTGACTCAAACCAAGGCCTCCTGTTGGGATGTCGTCGTAGAAAAGCCAGTTTAGCCCCAGCGTCGAGAACAAGACCAGAGCAGGGCAGCAGGAGCAGCAGCCACTTATCATCTCGACAAAAGGATACCGTCCTCAACCAAGCTTCCTCCTACTAGCAAGAGAGCGAGACAGGGAGGAATGAGCAACAGGAGGACGGTGGCCAGGGCGTGGCCGGCAAAGAGTCCATTGGCGATGAAGAGACGGGTGATGCGCCAGTAGGGAAAGCGAATCTTGGCACCCCGCTCATCCAGACGCACCGATTTCTTCCACTCTACCCGCCGCATATCCCCGGAGCTCTTTTGCTCTTTCAGAATTCCCATCTCAAACAGCCTTTTCCCCATGCCTTATTAATCACTCAACTGTCACTGTCCAGCTTTGGTCCACGCCTTCTGCATCAGTTGTTATCAGTAATCGAAGCCAAAATTAAAATATCTATCAATGCAAGTTCCTAAAGGCATGGCCAGATATTTCTATTCGAATTTATATGGCATATACTTGACATTTCTAAGACAGGGAGAGCTTTAGAATTGCGATACCAAGTCTACCTCTGCAATCTTTATTGCTCGGCTCCTCGCAACCTTTTGGAGTGAGGCTTACAGTGAGCGTGAGTGAGGACTTGGGGAGGTGGTAGGGTGATTGGTGAGGCAATGAGGCCAGTTAGTCAGTCAGCGGTGGGCCACAAATCTCAGGGCGCCGCGAGGGGAGTGAAAAGAGGAGCTGATAGGAGGAAGTTGCAAGTGGATGCCTCCTACCCTACACCTGCAGCCGCCTTCTCCTCAACCTCACACACCACTTGCGCCTAGCAAAGGCCGTCTTTTTCCCCGCTTCTTTGGCTCGGAAGAGTTGGGGGACTCCTTCTTCAGCCTCCTCCTTTCTTTTGCGTCTCGCAGGTGTCCACATTTCAGCCATCCTCTTATCGCGGGCAGGAGAGGTAGCAACAGCTGAGTGGAAGAGCGATTGGATCAGAATGGGAGCGGAGATGCGAAGAAGGCTTCTTTCTATCTCCTCAGCCAGGAGCGGGCGAAGAGGCTGGCCAGGCTGGGCTGAAAGCAGAAAGGGAGTGAGTAGAGAGGATTGGCTGGAAAAAAGGAGTGTAGAACGCGGTAAGCAAGGGCGGGTCGGGCGGCGAGAAGAGGCTGGCGGTAAAGATTGCGCGGCTCGCATTCGTAGTCTACCAGGCAGCCCTTCTGGTCAGTCATGCCCTTCCAGCTGGAGGAAGGCGGGTTGATGAGGTAGGGGCATTGAGAAGAAGGAAAGGAGGACCGGCAGAGAGCAGAGTCGTCAGGCTGGACGGGGGGGACGGGGCAGCGGGGCTTGCGCGTAGGCTCGCACTCGTAGTCCAGCAGGCAGCCGCGAGGGTCCTGCAATGGGTGGCCCAGGGTATTGGAGGTGATGCGGAAGAGGCTAAGGAAGGAGGTGAATGGGAAACGCGAATGGGGATCCAGGTGCAGCCATCGGTGTCTTCCGGGAGGCTGGGCGCGTCCGGGCATGGGCTGGGGGCCGGCTTCTTCTCTGCAACAGGCCTTTCTAATGGAAAGGAGGGGAAAAGAGGGTGTAGGAAGGGGACTGAGGCAATCGTGGGATACAACGCAGCCGGCGATGACGCGGGGGACGAAGCGACAGGTGGGCGTATCCTGAGGTGGGGCAGGACGTGGGGGGCAGCCGTTGTAGGCTGGGTAGCCGTAGTAGGGAGCTGCTGGGTAGGCACCTGTGGAGAGGCCTATCATAACTCCGGGGTAGGCTAGGTAGCTAAGAAGAGGGTGCCATAGGCGTAGGGGTTTCTGTTGAGGCCAGAGAAGTACTGGGCGGTGGCGGCGCCTGCGCAGAGGGCGAGGAGGAGAAGCATGCTGGCTAGGGAAGGATGGGACAGAGAGGGCGAAAAAGTGAGAGACTGATGGAAGAGGGGAGGAAGAAGGGCTTTAAATAAGAAGAGCCTGTTTATTGTCTCTCTCTATGTAATAGGGCGTGTCATCTTTGTGCGCGGCGACCCCCAGGCCAATACGTGCGATACTATCACTTTTTCGTGCGGAAACAAAAGGTTGCCACCCCGTGTTCAGATGAACACTTGCCATAGCTCAATCGGAAACCATCAAGCACCATAAGCCAGTTAATTCATAGTTTAAGATGCGCATAAAATATTTGTAAAAATACCCTGAAAATATTAAATTACCGATAAATTGTTTTTTTGCCGTTTAAAGAAAATGAAACCCTTGCAGCTTTCATTGTGATGTGAACCCGTCGTTGGGGTAAGCTTTTTTTGCATCAATTTGGCAAAATTTTAGCAGTAGCAGTAGTAATCAGAATAGATTTAAAACTTAGCTATTTATTTCTTACACTCCCTCGAAAAGTTTGCGTTACCTTGAGTAACCTAGACGTATACTAATATCAAGCAGCTTATTGTTTATTGCATTCGGCAGTTTAAATCGTATCCTGTGCTTCTGAATGAGGTTTCACAAAGAGACCCATTTGAGATGAGAAGAATCTCAAAAAATTTTCCTTAAAAATTTTGGCTCAATATTTCCTTGTCTTCATCGTAATTTTTCTGTGGGAATTTTGCAACAGCCAAATTGTCTGAAAGCTTTAAAATGAGTGAAGTAATCCTGGTTGTAAAAATAAAAGAAATAAACCTGAAATTAAATGCTATCGTCCCATTTCTCTAAGCTTTCAGGTAACAAAATATCAGGAAAAGGTTTTTTGCAGAAAGCATATATACAAAGCCAATCGTATCATTGGCCAATGAGTGTCTATATAATTTGATCGCTACTCGGATATTTGAGCAGTGTGTGATTCGTTGTTTAACAATTTCCAATTTAAAGTTGTTTATTTTTCCTTGCTGCATTTGACCAAAACTCTTGTGTCAAAGTAGAAATGTGAACACTAAAACATTACAGTATTTGAAAAAAATGAAATATCAATTGGAAATTTTCAAAACTTTATGCCTTTTGTTTTTACTCGAAACGAAATCAAATGAATCGAAATCCAACGCGAGAGAGAGAGAGAGAGAGCGTGTGAATGGCAGCAGTTTAAATAGACGCAATAAATCTTGAATCAGGTACACATTGGTCATCGCTGCATACTCAGCTCCTCTTGCTAGACTTGAAAATATTCCCATCTTTTCGTCGAACGAGCGATTCCACCATCTTGTAAATCATTAGATTTTATGTTTTGAGAAAGTATTGCGAGACAGCTGCCATACTAGAAGTACGATGCTTTATTTTAACAGTGCATCTGTTGCGCGCTGCTCATACGAGCGCAAATAACTAAGACCCTGCTCCCCGCTGCCTCTTTCATCATTTCTCTCTGAGTCATGGAATAATATCCTCGTCTCAAATAATAGCCTATATTCACTAAATAGCTTCCGTTTGCAACCATTTTGTTTTCCAGACCAGTCAAATTCCGGAGCAATCACCTAAGATGAGTTCGATTGGAACTGGCTATGATCTCGCGGCGTCCACCTTTTCCCCGGATGGACGTATTTTCCAAGGTTTCTTATTTCTTCTCATTGAAGCTAAATCTATATCCATTTGAATTCATTATACACTAGTGCTTGAATGTTCATGGAGTTTCTATTGAAGTGGAGTATGCACAGAAGACGGTGGACAACGGAGGAACGGTGATTGGCATCTGTGGAATAGACGGAGTTGTTTTGGCCGCGGAAAAAATTCTTCCTAACAAGGTGCTCATTCTTATTTCTCCCTTCATTCATTCCGAATCTATTGCCTCCCTACTTGCAGCTGGCGCTGGATACGGTGAACCCGCGCATGGTGAACGTCTCGCCCAACATTGGCATCGCCATCGCCGGCTACTATCCCGACGGCAAACACCTCGCTCGTTACGCCCGTGACGAGGTGACATTCCCTCCTTCCTTCCTCCTTCCCTCCAGAAAGGCAAGAGGTGGATTGCACAGGCAGAGGATTACTTTGACGAGCATCGCCTAGCCCCACCGCTGAAGCAGCTGGTGAAGCCGCTGGCCAACTACGTGCACCAGTACACCCTCAGCATCCTCCGTCCCATGGCCACCGCCATCATACTTGCCGACTACACACAGCTCAACGGACCCTCGTCTACTCTTCCTCTCCACGAAAGAAGGCAGGGAAGAGGGAGGGGATTGAGGCTGTGGATGATGGAGCCGAGTGGACAGGCCTACCAGTACCGCGGATGGGCGCTAGGCAAGCATCGGCAGGCGGCCAAGACGGAGTTGGAGAAGCAGAAGGCGGGGGAGCTGTCCCTGGACCAGCTCGTGGACCTCGCCGCCCAGATCATCTACACCGTCCGCGAGGAGGGCAAGGACAAGAACTGGAAGCTAGAGATGGCCTGGGTTTATCCTTTCTCTACCCTATCAGCTGGAGAAGCAGAAGGCGGGGGAGCTGTCCCTGGACCAGCTCGTGGACCTCGCCGCCCAGATCATCTACACCGTCCGCGAGGAGGGCAAGGACAAGAACTGGAAGCTAGAGATGGCCTGGGTTTATCCTTTCTCTACCCTATCAGCTGGAGAAGCAGAAGGCGGGGGAGCTGTCCCTGGACCAGCTCGTGGACCTCGCCGCCCAGATCATCTACACCGTCCGCGAGGAGGGCAAGGACAAGAACTGGAAGCTAGAGATGGCCTGGGTTTATCCTTTCTCTACCCTATCAGCTGGAGAAGCAGAAGGCGGGGGAGCTGTCCCTGGACCAGCTCGTGGACCTCGCCGCCCAGATCATCTACACCGTCCGCGAGGAGGGCAAGGACAAGAACTGGAAGCTAGAGATGGCCTGGGTTTATCCTTTCTCTACCCTATCAGCTGGAGAAGCAGAAGGCGGGGGAGCTGTCCCTGGACCAGCTCGTGGACCTCGCCGCCCAGATCATCTACACCGTCCGCGAGGAGGGCAAGGACAAGAACTGGAAGCTAGAGATGGCCTGGGTTTATCCTTTCTCTACCCTATCAGCTGGAGAAGCAGAAGGCGGGGGAGCTGTCCCTGGACCAGCTCGTGGACCTCGCCGCCCAGATCATCTACACCGTCCGCGAGGAGGGCAAGGACAAGAACTGGAAGCTAGAGATGGCCTGGGTTTATCCTTTCTCTACCCTATCAGCTGGAGAAGAGAGAGTTGGGGGTGCAGGTTGGAGCGAAGACGCGGGGGCTGTTCCAGAATGTGCCGGAGGATCGACTTGCGGCAGCCATTGAGAAGGCCAAAGCTGTCCTCGACGAGGATGACCAGGATGAGCCCATGCAGTGATCCTTCTCACGCTTTCGTCTACCCCCAGTGCCGACTTTATTTCTTCAATTTTTCGAGGGATTTGTCTCATTATTTCTCCAGCATCTGCTTTGAATCTATCTCTTGTTTCCCCGCCTAGGTGTGCAGAAGGCCTAAAGTAGGCATGCAGTAACTTGCATTTCCAGGCATCGTTTGGCTCAGTTTCTTGCTCCACATTTCCCGTGGAGTTTTCAGCCTTCCAAAAGATTTGCGGGTATTTTTTTCGCTGGTGCAAACCGATTCGGTGTTTATTGCCCATTTCCCGTTTTTTCGTGCGTTTTCATGCAAAACCACCGGCTATATCCGCTTCAAAGAAAAATCCGCTTCAAAGCCATTTCGCTTCACTATCGAAAAATCCGCTTCAAAGCCATCGCAGTAATGCCGAATTGCCGCTTAAAAACACAGCTGAAAGAAGCAAGATCAGACCAGTAGAGCAAAAACTATGTGTCAATCAGGATAAAAGTTGGCAAATGAAATTAAGAGAAACTTAAGGTGGTGGCTGGCGACAAATTACTGAGGACTTTGTCGCGCTTTTAAATAAGGTTACGCATAAGCTGCCTCATTGCCCTCAAACCACCAATAACTTGCCTTTTATATTGAGCTTGCAGCAGTTGATAATCAAATCGTCCGGGTGGAATGCAATTCAAATGCATATTTCACTGCCAGCGGTTTTGTGGAGGAAACTAAGCAGCTTTTGAAAACGTTCCCTGGTCTAGGCGTATTTGATAAATTAACGGCAATTTATGTCTATTTGCTGCAGCACCCGCACGAGCCTCCTCCTTAAAAGTTGCATAATTGCTGCTATGCGGATAAAATTTCCAGTAAGTTTATTCACAATGGATATCTAATGCAATGCAGGCAATGCATGGTGGGGGCTAGCGGCAAAGATTTCAACGGAGGCAACCAGCCGCTGGAAAAGTGGGAACTAAGTTTTCTTTTTGCGGAAGACGTTCTGAATCTTTGCAGCTGCGTCCTGGACCTGCTTGTCGTTCAGATCGATATCGATCTCCTCCTCTTCGCCCTCCTTCTTCCTCTCCCTCCCATCCACATCCTACAATTCCTTCCAACTCTTCTTATTTATCTGCTTAGCTTTGCTTTGAAAATGATGATTTGTGAGGCGGATATTTGGTAAAAATTTGCATATTCCATCAATATTCGTTCCCTAGCGGATAAAGTAGGGCCTAAGTTGGCAAACCTTCTGCTGGACGGTCATGGTAGTGCTTGTGGCTCCAGTGACATCTTTTTGGGCCGCGGACATTTTGTAGGCTCTAGTGACAAAGTGGTGGTTGCGTGTTTGTCTAGGATTTGAAGCGAGCAAGCCGGGGAGGCAAAAAAAGGGAGGAAGCGGGCGGATAAAAAGGGGAAACTGAAGACAGGCGGAGGGGACGACGGCTTCTGATGGATGAAGCCAGGCTGCGGCTGAATAGGCAAAGCCCCGTTTTCTATGCACACTTCCCATACCCGTTCAAGTGCCCCCCGGCCACCCATTCCCCCTTCAGCCTCTAGCCCCAGCTAACCCCCCCCCCCCCGATTGCCATGCCACATGTCAACCGCTACTCCCATATACGCCCCCTTCCTTCCCCTCCTTGACTGACATTCCTTTACTATCCGTCCATCCTCCGAAGAGACGTAAGAAGAAGGAAGTAGGCAGGGGATAGCCGGAGATGAGCATGAGACTCGTGAGCAGATTATGAAGGAGGGTAGGGCAGGGCTGGCTGGGACATCTGTGGGAGCCTAAGGAGGCCTAAACATCATCTGCATCAGCACTCAATATCCGCTCCCCTCCCTCCCTCGTCAGCCTAAAGCAGCCCTAAGCATAGTGCCTACGTGAGGCAGGGTGGCGAAAAAGACGATATTAGCCGCTTTCTCTTTCCTGCTTCCTCCCCGGGCGAGAGCCTAGCGCAGGTCGGCAGAGGGCCCGGGGAATTGGATCATGCCCTTTTCCGCTTCGCCCCTTCCTTTGTTTCCCGCCCCCCCCCCCACCACCTACCCCTCTTTGATTTATTATGGCTGCCTCTTTTTTCTCAGCCTCAGCTAATCATGCCCTGTGGGATTTCCACGGGTTGTGTGTGAAAGTTGGACGGAAAGCCATCCCCGGGGGGACTGATTAGGAGACTTCCTTAAGAAAAAAATATGCCTTTCCTGCACTTTTGAGCAAGACTATAGCGAAAATGCATATATATCGGTTTTCACCGGAGCTAAAAATTATTCAAAATTAATCAGGGCCTTGGTTGTCTCCATAGTGCATTGCATAATGTTTTTTTGCGTTTTTCTTATAAAACTATTTGGCGCCGTAACTGAGGCAAGGGACTAACTATTGAAGACAAGAGCATGCTGGAAGTTAAAAGAAAGACAGACAGAATGGGTAAAATGAGCGGAAGGAGGAGGAGAGGAGAATTCAGGCCAGAGATCCGCGGTTCATGGCCAGCAGCTGTTCCCAGTCGATGCTCGCTCTGCAAAAGATCAGACGATGGAGTGCTGCTGAAGGCGACAGAGAAGAGTGGGGTTGACCGATAGACTTCCGTGTGCAGCCAAGACTGATAGTTGAGCATGAAGCGTGGTGTAAGTTGGAAGGGCTGTCCGAGGACAGAGACGATGTTGTAGTCCCCGGGCTTCATGTCTGCCTCCAGCCCCGCACCCCAGCGTGGACTGCCCTCTTCCGTCTCCTGCAGTCATCCTGACTAAGGGATGGGGGGGGGGGGGCTAAGGAGGTGAGGATGGGCGATGAACGCTGGGCCCCAGAAGGCCGTAGCGTCGTAGGTGGAAGGCTTCGACGGCGGCGCGCAGCTCACTTTCCTCCGCCTGAAAGTCGAAGGCTTTGGACTGCGTCTCGTTCCCGTACGCCCAATCATCGTTCAGCCTGCAAACCCATCAAATTGCCCATTTTTTCATTTTCTCCTCCATATGACTATCAGTGAAGTTTAATTTTGCAAAGCTTTGAAGTAAATTTTATAAAATCTTCATTTAAACCCTCATAAAACTACGAAATACTTATAGATACAATACACAATATACAATACTGCCACAAATGGTAGGATAAAAGGGTAGACACCGATGGCGGACTTTGGAGTAGATGGATGAAATGATCTCCATGTTAGTGCGACGCCATTGGCGGCCTAAATGCTTGGCTTGCATCTTCAGCAGCTTCAGAGCGAATAGCTGGAGTAGAGCGTGCTGCAAATAATTATATGTTATTGAGACAAGAGAAAGTGAGATAGATAACTTTGATTTTGAGTGTGCGCTTGAGGATGGGAGCGGATTTGAAGACGACGAGCATCATGGTGCGGGCGTGCTTCCACTTCGTCAGCTTGTTCAGGATGCGCAGCAAATTCACGGCTGAGAACAGATTGCGCCAAAGGAAGTAGCCAGGCGGGCCTGAAAAGAAGAGACGCCTCAACAGAAAGAGAGCGAACGAAAGGGAAAGGTAGCATACAGGCAGGGTCTTTGTAGGACTCAAGTCGGGTAGCTGGAAGATTAGGCGGCCAATGACAGTGAATGCTCTCCGTCGGCGTTGTGCGGGAGGACGCAGGCAGGGAAGGCCAGTTCAGGCAGCTCAGCCTTGGACTGGACAAAAGGGAAAGGTAGCATACAGGCAGGGTCTTTGTAGGACTCAAGTCGGGTAGCTGGAAGATTAGGCGGCCAATGACAGTGATGCTCTCCGTCGGCGTTGTGCGGGAGGACGCAGGCAGGGAAGGCCAGTTCAGGCAGCTCAGCCTTGGACTGGACAAAAGGGAAAGGTAGCATACAGGCAGGGTCTTTGTAGGACTCAAGTCGGGTAGCTGGAAGATTAGGCGGCCAATGACAGTGAATGCTCTCCGTCGGCGTTGTGCGGGAGGACGCAGGCAGGGAAGGCCAGTTCAGGCAGCTCAGCCTTGGACTGGACAAAAGGGAAAGGTAGCATACAGGCAGGGTCTTTGTAGGACTCAAGTCGGGTAGCTGGAAGATTAGGCGGCCAATGACAGTGATGCTCTCCGTCGGCGTTGTGCGGGAGGACGCAGGCAGGGAAGGCCAGTTCAGGCAGCTCAGCCTTGGACTGGACAAAAGGGAAAGGTAGCATACAGGCAGGGTCTTTGTAGGACTCAAGTTGGGTAGCTGGAAGATTAGGCGGCCAATGACAGTGATGCTCTCCGTCGGCGTTGTGCGGGAGGACGCAGGCAGGGAAGGCCAGTTCAGGCAGCTCAGCCTTGGACTGGACAAAAGGGAAAGGTAGCATACAGGCAGGGTCTTTGTAGGACTCAAGTCGGGTAGCTGGAAGATTAGGCGGCCAATGACAGTGATGCTCTCCGTCGGCGTTGTGCGGGAGGACGCAGGCAGGGAAGGCCAGTTCAGGCAGCTCAGCCTTGGACTGGACAAAAGGGAAAGGTAGCATACAGGCAGGGTCTTTGTAGGACTCAAGTTGGGTAGCTGTAAGATTAGGCGGCCAATGACAGTGATGCTCTCCGTCGGCGTTGTGCGGGAGGACGCAGGCAGGGAAGGCCAGTTCAGGCAGCTCAGCCTTGGACTGGACAAAAGGGAAAGGTAGCATACAGGCAGGGTCTTTGTAGGACTCAAGTCGGGTAGCTGGAAGATTAGGCGGCCAATGACAGTGATGCTCTCCGTCGGCGTTGTGCGGGAGGACGCAGGCAGGGAAGGCCAGTTCAGGCAGCTCAGCCTTGGACTGGACAAAAGGGAAAGGTAGCATACAGGCAGGGTCTTTGTAGGACTCAAGTCGGGTAGCTGGAAGATTAGGCGGCCAATGACAGTGAATGCTCTCCGTCGGCGTTGTGCGGGAGGACGCAGGCAGGGAAGGCCAGTTCAGGCAGCTCAGCCTTGGACTGGACAAAAGGGAAAGGTAGCATACAGGCAGGGTCTTTGTAGGACTCAAGTCGGGTAGCTGGAAGATTAGGCGGCCAATGACAGTGATGCTCTCCGTCGGCGTTGTGCGGGAGGACGCAGGCAGGGAAGGCCAGTTCAGGCAGCTCAGCCTTGGACTGGACAAAAGGGAAAGGTAGCATACAGGCAGGGTCTTTGTAGGACTCAAGTCGGGTAGCTGGAAGATTAGGCGGCCAATGACAGTGATGCTCTCCGTCGGCGTTGTGCGGGAGGACGCAGGCAGGGAAGGCCAGTTCAGGCAGCTCAGCCTTGGACTGGACAAAACCCAGGATGTTCCCGTCAAAAAACCTCCAAAGGCAGTCATTTGGTGTGAAGAAATGAGGGAGATGGATGAGATGGACTTGAGTATGAGTGGGATGCAGTTGGCGAAGACGAGATGCTGGGCGATGTGCTCGAACTGGTAGACATGGTTGAGGCGGGCGTGCTTGAGCAGCAGCAGAAGTAGAGCCGCCGATGCCTTTACGAGCAGCTCCTATGAATGGCACCGCTGGTGAATGGCACCGCTCAAATATTCTAGGCAGATAGATGACTTTGTGGCGAGCAACGTCGAGGGCAGTGACAGCCCAGAGACGGGCCTGAGCGCTGTCCTCCCCGCCCTTCCCCGCCACTCCCCCCTCCTCTCCCGACATGGAGCCGGTGGTGTTGGAGTTGGACAGGAGGCCAGGCTCCACCTCCCCCGTCAAAACAGTATTCTAGGCAGGTGACCTTGTGGCGAGCAACGTCGAGGGCAGTGACAGCCCAGAGACGGGCCTGAGCGCTGTCCTCCCCGCCCTTCCCCGCCACTCCCCCCTCCTCTCCCGACATGGAGCCGGTGGTGTTGGAGTTGGACAGGAGGCCAGGCTCCACCTCCCCCGTCAAAACAGTATTCTAGGCAGGTGACCTTGTGGCGAGCAACGTCGAGGGCAGTGACAGCCCAGAGACGGGCCTGAGCGCTGTCCTCCCCGCCCTTCCCCGCCACTCCCCCCTCCTCTCCCGACATGGAGCCGGTGGTGTTGGAGTTGGACAGTAGGCCAGGCTCCACCTCCCCCGTCAAAACAGAATTCTAGGCAGGTGACCTTGTGGCGAGCAACGTCGAGGGCAGTGACAGCCCAGAGACGGGCCTGAGCGCTGTCCTCCCCGCCCTTCCCCGCCACTCCCCCCTCCTCTCCCGACATGGAGCCGGTGGTGTTGGAGTTGGACAGTAGGCCAGGCTCCACCTCCCCCGTCAAAACAGAATTCTAGGCAGGTGACCTTGTGGCGAGCAACGTCGAGGGCAGTGACAGCCCAGAGACGGGCCTGAGCGCTGTCCTCCCCGCCCTTCCCCGCCACTCCCCCCTCCTCTCCCGACATGGAGCCGGTGGTGTTGGAGTTGGACAGTAGGCCAGGCTCCACCTCCCCCGTCAAAACAGAATTCTAGGCAGGTGACCTTGTGGCGAGCAACGTCGAGGGCAGTGACAGCCCAGAGACGGGCCTGAGCGCTGTCCTCCCCGCCCTTCCCCGCCACTCCCCCCTCCTCTCCCGACATGGAGCCGGTGGTGTTGGAGTTGGACAGTAGGCCAGGCTCCACCTCCCCCGTCAAAACAGAATTCTAGGCAGGTGACCTTGTGGCGAGCAACGTCGAGGGCAGTGACAGCCCAGAGACGGGCCTGAGCGCTGTCCTCCCCGCCCTTCCCCGCCACTCCCCCCTCCTCTCCCGACATGGAGCCGGTGGTGTTGGAGTTGGACAGTAGGCCAGGCTCCACCTCCCCCGTCAAAACAGAATTCTAGGCAGGTGACCTTGTGGCGAGCAACGTCGAGGGCAGTGACAGCCCAGAGACGGGCCTGAGCGCTGTCCTCCCCGCCCTTCCCCGCCACTCCCCCCTCCTCTCCCGACATGGAGCCGGTGGTGTTGGAGTTGGACAGTAGGCCAGGCTCCACCTCCCCCGTCAAAACAGAATTCTAGGCAGGTGACCTTGTGGCGAGCAACGTCGAGGGCAGTGACAGCCCAGAGACGGGCCTGAGCGCTGTCCTCCCCGCCCTTCCCCGCCACTCCCCCCTCCTCTCCCGACATGGAGCCGGTGGTGTTGGAGTTGGACAGTAGGCCAGGCTCCACCTCCCCCGTCAAAACAGAATTCTAGGCAGGTGACCTTGTGGCGAGCAACGTCGAGGGCAGTGACAGCCCAGAGACGGGCCTGAGCGCTGTCCTCCCCCCCCATCCCCCCCCCACCCCCCACCACTCCCGCCATGGAGCCGGTGGTGTTGGAGTTGGACAGTAGGCCAGGCTCCACCTCCCCCGTCAAAACAGAATTCTAGGCAGGTGACCTTGTGGCGAGCAACGTCGAGGGCAGTGACAGCCCAGAGACGGGCCTGAGCGCTGTCCTCCCCGCCCTTCCCCGCCACTCCCCCCTCCTCTCCCGACATGGAGCCGGTGGTGTTGGAGTTGGACAGTAGGCCAGGCTCCACCTCCCCCGTCAAAACAGAATTCTAGGCAGGTGACCTTGTGGCGAGCAACGTCGAGGGCAGTGACAGCCCAGAGACGGGCCTGAGCGCTGTCCTCCCCGCCCTTCCCCGCCACTCCCCCCTCCTCTCCCGACATGGAGCCGGTGGTGTTGGAGTTGGACAGTAGGCCAGGCTCCACCTCCCCCGTCAAAACAGAATTCTAGGCAGGTGACCTTGTGGCGAGCAACGTCGAGGGCAGTGACAGCCCAGAGACGGGCCTGAGCGCTGTCCTCCCCGCCCCTTCCCCGCCACTCCCCCCTCCTCTCCCGACATGGAGCCGGTGGTGTTGGAGTTGGACAGTAGGCCAGGCTCCACCTCCCCCGTCAAAACAGAATTCTAGGCAGGTGACCTTGTGGCGAGCAACGTCGAGGGCAGTGACAGCCCAGAGACGGGCCTGAGCGCTGTCCTCCCCGCCCTTCCCCGCCACTCCCCCCTCCTCTCCCGACATGGAGCCGGTGGTGTTGGAGTTGGACAGTAGGCCAGGCTCCACCTCCCCCGTCAAAACAGAATTCTAGGCAGGTGACCTTGTGGCGAGCAACGTCGAGGGCAGTGACAGCCCAGAGACGGGCCTGAGCGCTGTCCTCCCCGCCCTTCCCCGCCACTCCCCCCTCCTCTCCCGACATGGAGCCGGTGGTGTTGGAGTTGGACAGTAGGCCAGGCTCCACCTCCCCCGTCAAAACAGAATTCTAGGCAGGTGACCTTGTGGCGAGCAACGTCGAGGGCAGTGACAGCCCAGAGACGGGCCTGAGCGCTGTCCTCCCCGCCCTTCCCCGCCACTCCCCCCTCCTCTCCCGACATGGAGCCGGTGGTGTTGGAGTTGGACAGTAGGCCAGGCTCCACCTCCCCCGTCAAAACAGAATTCTAGGCAGGTGACCTTGTGGCGAGCAACGTCGAGGGCAGTGACAGCCCAGAGACGGGCCTGAGCGCTGTCCTCCCCGCCCTTCCCCGCCACTCCCCCCTCCTCTCCCGACATGGAGCCGGTGGTGTTGGAGTTGGACAGTAGGCCAGGCTCCACCTCCCCCGTCAAAACAGAATTCTAGGCAGGTGACCTTGTGGCGAGCAACGTCGAGGGCAGTGACAGCCCAGAGACGGGCCTGAGCGCTGTCCTCCCCGCCCTTCCCCGCCACTCCCCCCTCCTCTCCCGACATGGAGCCGGTGGTGTTGGAGTTGGACAGTAGGCCAGGCTCCACCTCCCCCGTCAAAACAGAATTCTAGGCAGGTGACCTTGTGGCGAGCAACGTCGAGGGCAGTGACAGCCCAGAGACGGGCCTGAGCGCTGTCCTCCCCGCCCTTCCCCGCCACTCCCCCCTCCTCTCCCGACATGGAGCCGGTGGTGTTGGAGTTGGACAGTAGGCCAGGCTCCACCTCCCCCGTCAAAACAGAATTCTAGGCAGGTGACCTTGTGGCGAGCAACGTCGAGGGCAGTGACAGCCCAGAGACGGGCCTGAGCGCTGTCCTCCCCGCCCTTCCCCGCCACTCCCCCCTCCTCTCCCGACATGGAGCCGGTGGTGTTGGAGTTGGACAGTAGGCCAGGCTCCACCTCCCCCGTCAAAACAGAATTCTAGGCAGGTGACCTTGTGGCGAGCAACGTCGAGGGCAGTGACAGCCCAGAGACGGGCCTGAGCGCTGTCCTCCCCGCCCCTTCCCCGCCACTCCCCCCTCCTCTCCCGACATGGAGCCGGTGGTGTTGGAGTTGGACAGTAGGCCAGGCTCCACCTCCCCCGTCAAAACAGAATTCTAGGCAGGTGACCTTGTGGCGAGCAACGTCGAGGGCAGTGACAGCCCAGAGACGGGCCTGAGCGCTGTCCTCCCCGCCCTTCCCCGCCACGCCCCCTCCTCTCCCGACATGGAGCCGGTGGTGTTGGAGTTGGACAGTAGGCCAGGCTCCACCTCCCCCGTCAAAACAGAATTCTAGGCAGGTGACCTTGTGGCGAGCAACGTCGAGGGCAGTGACAGCCCAGAGACGGGCCTGAGCGCTGTCCTCCCCGCCCTTCCCCGCCACTCCCCCCTCCTCTCCCGACATGGAGCCGGTGGTGTTGGAGTTGGACAGTAGGCCAGGCTCCACCTCCCCCGTCAAAACAGAATTCTAGGCAGGTGACCTTGTGGCGAGCAACGTCGAGGGCAGTGACAGCCCAGAGACGGGCCTGAGCGCTGTCCTCCCCGCCCTTCCCCGCCACTCCCCCTCCTCTCCCGACATGGAGCCGGTGGTGTTGGAGTTGGACAGTAGGCCAGGCTCCACCTCCCCCGTCAAAACAGAATTCTAGGCAGGTGACCTTGTGGCGAGCAACGTCGAGGGCAGTGACAGCCCAGAGACGGGCCTGAGCGCTGTCCTCCCCGCCCTTCCCCGCCACTCCCCCCTCCTCTCCCGACATGGAGCCGGTGGTGTTGGAGTTGGACAGTAGGCCAGGCTCCACCTCCCCCGTCAAAACAGAATTCTAGGCAGGTGACCTTGTGGCGAGCAACGTCGAGGGCAGTGACAGCCCAGAGACGGGCCTGAGCGCTGTCCTCCCCGCCCTTCCCCGCCACTCCCCCCTCCTCTCCCGACATGGAGCCGGTGGTGTTGGAGTTGGACAGTAGGCCAGGCTCCACCTCCCCCGTCAAAACAGAATTCTAGGCAGGTGACCTTGTGGCGAGCAACGTCGAGGGCAGTGACAGCCCAGAGACGGGCCTGAGCGCTGTCCTCCCCGCCCTTCCCCGCCACTCCCCCCTCCTCTCCCGACATGGAGCCGGTGGTGTTGGAGTTGGACAGTAGGCCAGGCTCCACCTCCCCCGTCAAAACAGAATTCTAGGCAGGTGACCTTGTGGCGAGCAACGTCGAGGGCAGTGACAGCCCAGAGACGGGCCTGAGCGCTGTCCTCCCCGCCCTTCCCCGCCACTCCCCCCTCCTCTCCCGACATGGAGCCGGTGGTGTTGGAGTTGGACAGTAGGCCAGGCTCCACCTCCCCCGTCAAAACAGAATTCTAGGCAGGTGACCTTGTGGCGAGCAACGTCGAGGGCAGTGACAGCCCAGAGACGGGCCTGAGCGCTGTCCTCCCCGCCCTTCCCCGCCACTCCCCCCTCCTCTCCCGACATGGAGCCGGTGGTGTTGGAGTTGGACAGTAGGCCAGGCTCCACCTCCCCCGTCAAAACAGAATTCTAGGCAGGTGACCTTGTGGCGAGCAACGTCGAGGGCAGTGACAGCCCAGAGACGGGCCTGAGCGCTGTCCACCCCCCCCCTGCCCCCGCCACTCCCCCCTCGACTCCCCACATGGAGACGTTGCTGTTGGAGTTGGCCAGTAGCCCAGGCTCCACCTCCCCCGTCAAAACAGAATTCTAGGCAGGTGACCTTGTGGCGAGCAACGTCGAGGGCAGTGACAGCCCAGAGACGGGCCTGAGCGCTGTCCTCCCCGCCCTTCCCCCGCCCACCCCCCCTCCTCTCCCGACATGGAGCCGGTGGTGTTGGAGTTGGACAGTAGGCCAGGCTCCACCTCCCCCGTCAAAACAGAATTCTAGGCAGGTGACCTTGTGGCGAGCAACGTCGAGGGCAGTGACAGCCCAGAGACGGGCCTGAGCGCTGTCCTCCCCGCCCTTCCCCGCCACTCCCCCTCCTCTCCCGACATGGAGCCGGTGGTGTTGGAGTTGGACAGTAGGCCAGGCTCCACCTCCCCCGTCAAAACAGAATTCTAGGCAGGTGACCTTGTGGCGAGCAACGTCGAGGGCAGTGACAGCCCAGAGACGGGCCTGAGCGCTGTCCTCCCCGCCCTTCCCCGCCACTCCCCCCTCCTCTCCCGACATGGAGCCGGTTGTGTTGGAGTTGGACAGTAGGCCAGGCTCCACCTCCCCCGTCAAAACGTCCGCCAGGATGTTCATCCCCTCCATCTTGCCCCTATCATTGCCCCTTTATGCCCCACAAGCAGGGCAAATGAAGGTGATTCGGCACCGAGAAGAAGGCTGGGCGGAGAGGATGATCTTGAGTATGGCGATCATGTGCGTTGGAATCTCGGGTAGGAGGTGCTGATAGAGCTCCTCCATAGGCGTCTCTTCGATCTCCTCCTTCTGCGAGAAACGGTACTTGTTCAGTTCCTCCTCCCTGTGCCCCGGCAAGAAGGTGAGCAGAAGTTGAAGGGAGTAGGGAAAGAGTGGACCTCTTGATCTGGAGCTCGCTGAGGGATACGTAGACGTGCTTCTGAAGGCTCTTGAGGGACTGTTGGATGGGCTGTGGGAGGCCGGCGATGGTGGTGGCGTCGCCGGGCAGCTGGAAGCCGAGGAACTTCAGCCGCTCCGTCTCCAGGAACGCCTCTACATCCCTCTTCCGCATCTTTGGCGCCCAGGGCAGGGCCTAAGAACTTCAATAGGGAGTGAAGACCCCAAGAAGCAAGGTAGTAAGAGAACCCTGGAGAAGGCGAGACTGAAGTCTGTGCGCTGGATGGTGCCGGAGTGGGAGGAGGTGGCGTCGGAGGAGGAGTCGGGGCTGGCGGGCCTCGGCGTCTCCGCTCCCGCCGCCGGCGTCCCCGTCGTCTCCCCTGACTCCTCCACCGCCTCCACCACCACCGACTCCTCCTCCGCCTCCTCGTCCGCCACCACCCCCTCGCAGGCTATCTGCCGCTTGGCCAGCGGCGGTCGTCCACTGGCCCGCTTCCCTGCACAAACTCACATCTTCCAAGCTAATCAGCTTTGTATCAGCTTATCAGGGTTGAGCCAAGAAAATGATGACAATTATTATAAAAGGGAGAAAAAGAATGGATAACCAGCTTCATCACCGGCGACGACAAGGCCGGGCATGGCGCCGAGGAGAGAGGGTGGGGCGGCAGCCCGCATGTGCTTGGCCACCATCAGCGTGTCCTCCTGTCCCCGAAGTCCGGCTGCGATCCTCTTGTCCCGCTTCGCCAATCGCAGCTCCTCCCAACCCCCCAGCCAGCCCAGCAGCACCTGCGACACCAGCCCTGTCCTCTTGGGTTGGAGGATGCCAAAAGCCAGCTCGCAAACCTTCCAGAGTAGCAGGAGGACCTTGCGCATGGGGAAGGAGGCGACGAGGCCGGCGCAGAACTTGTGGATCATGCCGAAGAGGAAGACAGACAGCGGCTGTCCGCCAGCCACCGGCTCACCCAGGGACTCTCGCAACTCCCCTCGCAGCCTGAGTATTCAGAGGTTGAGGGAGGAAGGGAAGCAGGAGGCAGGGTAACTTGGTGAAGCGAGCATGGTCAGTTTCAGGGATGGCGGTGGAGGCGCCGAGGTCGCCGATGCTGGGCCTTCGTACGGCGTCGACGAGGTGGTAGAGGGCGGCCAGGACGATGCGGAGGCCTTCGTTGTCGTGGATGCACACCGACGCCGACCGCTTCACCTGCACCGACGGCTGCGCCCAGCTTGGCCGACCTACAAGGCCCATTGCTTTACTATCTGGCTCTTACTGTCCTGAGGGCGATTCTAATATTACTCATCCCACCAAGGGCCTAAGACAGAGGTGTTTTGAACATTGCTCCTCTGTCCTGTCCCCTTGGATGAAAAGAATTAGAATGGCCCATTGATGGCTAGAAACTCACCGCCTACTCGACCATCCGGCTTGGTCTCGTGGGCGGCGGTCTCTCGGCGCTGTGCGGAAATCCGCTCATCCTCCTCCTCCGCTGCCTCCGCCTCCCGTGCCAGGACTCCACCGAGCACGGGATAGGCGCCCAGCTCCAGGAGCAGGAAAGCGTTCTCAACCCCGCTCCAGAGAACCTCTCGCTGTCCAAGCATCCAGGGATGATCAGAGTTGGTGAGGAGGGGGTGATGAGGGGAGAAACCTCAGTGGTGTGATCGCGGAAGTTGCCCTGTAAAAGGTAGAGGGTGGAGCGGAGAGCCTGAAGGCGCAGGGATGTCTCAGCTGCGTCCAGGTGGTTGAGGATGGTGAAGATCACGTTTCGACGAACCTCCTCTGAGCAGTCCCACCATCGCTTCCCTAAACCAGAGGAGTTTGAGGCGATTCGGGAAGTTAATGGTTGTGTAAGAGATGACCAGAGTGGTAGTGCTGGAAGGCGTCAGCGTTGGCTAGGAAGTCGGGGAGCTCAGAGTATGCGTATAGGTCGGCCAGCTCTTGGGCATAGCTGGGGTCACAGTCCCCGTAGGTGAAGTCCAGGTCTCGATCATCGCCGCTGTCCTGCTCAGCCAATGTTTGTAGAGTTGGGCTGGGATGAGAAGATAAACCTCGAATGAATCGGGGCGATTGCGAATGTCCTTGAGCTTGGGGAGGTGGGCAGCACGGCGGACGGCCAGCGAAGCTCTGGGCAGACTGCTCACCGCGCACACCTTCACCTCCGACTCCTCCTGCTCCGCCATTTTACCTCATCTTTCTGCCTAATCTTTTCGGTCTTTTCGTATTCTTTTATCGTTTTCAAATACATTCTGACTGTCTTAAATTTAGAGAGCATTCAGTAATTAGGAACACGCCATTTGAGGCCGAAATATTTACTGACAAAATAGAGCAAAACAGAGCGATCAAAGGGAAGAAGAATCATTGGAATGTTTTCTTGCTCTGCATGTCTCGAAGCAGCTCCTCCAGCTCCGCGTCATCCATCTTGTTCTCCAGACTGCAGAATAGCATGAACTATACAAGGTCAGTGTAATGAAAGATTGTGAAGGGTGCCTGGGAACGAGGGCTTTGGCCTCCTCGGCCGTCTCCGGGCAGAGATTCCCCAGCTGGGCCAGCTCGAACTTGTGCAGCGGCTTGGAGCCCAGCAGCTGACGCAGGGCTCTGATCGTCTCCCGATTCTCAACTTCCTCTTTTAACCCAACTTCTCCAGCTTTTCTTGCTCAACGGCTAAAAGTGATGGAAATGGGAGCTCAACTGAATGAAACCTTGAAGTGGGCAATGCGGTTGGTGTAGGCGAGGGTTTTGAGGAAGACGGGGCTCATTTCGGTGAGCTCCTCGCTCTGCTCACTCTGGGCTCTGCGATGCTCTAGGAGGAGGTAGACTTCGGAGCTGAGCAAGGCCTCGCCGCCCTCGAACTCCGCCGGAAACTTCAGCTCCGCCGCATCTTCTTCCTCACCCTCCGCTCAAAGCATCTTTCCTTATTTCTTTTCCTCTAACTTTGCTCAGCCTAACAACCTTTGGTAGGATCAGCAGCTTTGCTCATGATTGCTGGGCAAAAAGCTTTTGCAGGCTTTTGCAGAGGCTTCCTGCTTCGGGCACTTGGTGTCTTTTTGATGCGCAGGCGACGCTTCTACTACGGTACCCGTGCCATTCCTATGTCTTCCATGCCTCCAGCAGCTATTACTTTTTGCTCATCTTCTCTTTCATATTTCTTCAATGCACCGCAATGTAAAGAAAGCAAGTTTGCTCGTAGTGACTTTTAGGAAAGAATAATGCAGAATAGATCTCAAGTAGGTCATGAAGTGGAAGCAAGTAGAAGGAAGTAGAACATGCAGCACTCAACTATTCTCGCGCAGGCGGAGATAAACTTCGAAACAGTGAACCGAAATCAATCACTATCTATGCTCGTAGTTGTCTTAAGGAAAAAATGCAAAGCTATATAAATGCTCTCAAGAAACCCGGTTTCAGAATCTTCTTTCTTTCAGACATTCGTTGTCGCCGTAGTCACCCAAACCGCTGCTGCTGAGCTGCAATTGATGCAGTGGTGAGAGAGGAAATGGTGACTACTGAGGAGAGAAAGGGGTAACAATGGTTGGGGTAGACAGTGTAGGTCTGCTGATGATGATTGGGATGGGGAGGCCATTGAGGGGCAGGCGCGCGAAGTTCAGGACGAATATGGGACTGGAGGGCGTAGGCTTGGGAGTGGGGCGGAAGAGGCTGAGGGACTGTGCCGCGGAGGTGGAGGCTGAGGGACTGCTGGGGCTGAGGGGTGCTCTGAGGCCAGGGCTGCTGCTGGGGCCGCCAATTGCTTTGAGGCCAGGCCTGGGTCCTGGTTGCCGGCTGCTGATGAAAGTTGGCCTGTGGATGAAAGTTGGGCTGTGGATGGATGTTGGGCTGAGGATGGAGGTTGGATTGTGGATGGATGGTGGGCTGTTGGGGGCAGGCGGTGGAGTAGGGAAGCCAGGGCGTGGGCTGGGCGGGCTGCCAAATGGGTGCGCGTAGGGGCTGCTGAGCGTTGCCGGGGTTGGGCTGGGTGAAGGAAGGCTGGGGCGCTGTCCAGACGGGAGCTCGGTTGAAGGGCTGCGTCGATTGGAAGATGGGTTGACAGGGAAATGCAGACTGCTGGTAGGGCGGCTGAAGGGGAGACGCGGCCCCAGGCTCCGATTTCACGGTTGGCCACGGCTGCGGAGGCGCTTGAGGTGGAGGCTTGTAGGCTGCGTTGGCTTGGGTGGCGGAAGAGCTGGCGTAAATGGTAGGCTTTTGGACAAGGTTGGCCATGGGGTATGAGTTGCTGGGTGGTCGAAGGTTGGGCTGAGATGGCGGATTGGAGGAGGCTGGGATGGGATGCTGTGCAAGAAGCTCTTCCAGACAGGGTTGTTTGGGGACAGGCTGGGCGAGAGCAGGAGCGCTGGCACCGAGGAAGTCGTCGTCGTCGGCCAGCTCTGTCTTCACCATCACTTTCGGCGCTGGCTGTGGAGAAATGGGCCGCTTTCGGCTGCTCTGAGCCGGCTGGTCAGCCTCCAGGGTCTTGGGGCCGCCGGTGGGAGCCTGTCCGGAGGAGCTGGAGAGGCTGGGACGGGTGGAGACGTTGGAGTTGGTCGTGGAGATTGTGAGTTGGGTAGGTTGAGTTGGTGGGGATGGGGTGCTGGAAGGAAGCGCTGCTTCGTCTTCGTCTCGAACGGCCTCCGTGTGTGCCTCCTTCACTGGTTCCTTTTCAGGAGGAGGAGGAGGAAGGGTCGTGAAATAGTCGTCGATGGGCTCCGGTTTGACCATCACTTGCGGGAGAGAAGGCTGGGCTGAAGTGGGAGAGGCGTCCGAGATGATTGCTTGAGTAGTTGGAGGCGGTTGATGGTTTGGAGCGGGCGTGGGCTGAGGCTGTGGAGGTGGAAGAGCGAGGGTGCTGGTCTCCAGCTGCCCATCGAGTTCCTCGTCCACGGGCTCTGGCTTGATGGTTGGCGGGGCTGGAGATACTGGCTGAGCAGCAGGCTGCTGGGAGGAAGGAAGGGCCAACTCTGAGTACTCTCCGTCCATCAGCTCGTCCTTGATCTCTGCCTTCACCTGGAATGGTGGGGATCGGTGCAAAAGGTCTGGGAAGGGAGCAAGGAGAAGGGACCCCGTAGAAGTATCCACCGGCGCCGACGAACTCGTCCTTGGCGACGTACTCGGCGACGGCGGCGTTGGGCTCCAGCTCCCAGATCGGCGGCTCCTGGCCCTCGCAGCGCTGGAAGAAGAACTGCAGGATTTTGAAGCCCCATTTCCCTATCGTCTGCTCGATTTTCGTGATGCGGTAGAGACCTGCAGTTGAGAGTGAGCGGCTAAAGTGGGGAAGGCAGGAGGGAGGGAGGAAAGAAGAGAACCATCGTAGCGATAGCCGGTGTCCGGGGTGTACTCGGAGTTCTTGAGTTTGTAGCCGCGGATGACGCGGACGGGGAGGCCGCCCTCGTAGCTCATGCGCAGGCCGCCGTTGCCGCGCACGAACTCCATGTCCGCGTCCTGCACGTCCCTCGGCATCTGACTACCCGCCTTTCGTCCGCCCTACAACCAACTCTCTCTTATTCTCCTCCTCTTTCTGGCTTCTGCCGTCATCCTCTTGTAGGCTTAGGTTGGCATAGCCATCGTCTTGGACTATCGTGAGCTCTGGTAATTCGACTAACTTCTCCAACGTAGATGAAGACGTCCCCTAGGTCAGTATTGTCAGATTTTCCATTGAGGACGATGGACTGGGCTCCACCGTCCTTTTCCCATCCTGCGATCCCGGACTGGATGCTGAGATGCACGCCGCTGTGGTACATGTCTCTGAACGAGTGGAATTTCATGCCCACCGGGATTCCTTCAATTGCGCCTTTGCTTCCTCTTTACGCTCTCAGTTAGGGCCGCGGGACCTTCAATGGCACCGAAGGTTGGCTTGCGAGGCCCTCTGGGGGAGGGGAAGGAAAAGTTGGCGAAGTCGTTCTGCTTTGTGATCAGCGCTCGTTGCTTCTGCAAATGGCAATCAGCTCTGAAATATGCGCTGAAAATCAGTCCCACCTCTGGCATTGGCATAGGGTGGAAAAGCTCGAAGCCCTCTGAGGTGCTGGGAGCATTATTTCCTCCGTTCTCCACCGCAACTCTTTCTCCGTACAAAGTCATGATCTTGTGACCTAAAACTGATGCGCTATCATTCATCCACATGTTTTCTTATCCATAAATAAATGAGCATAGCAAGAACATAGCATGATAGCATAAGCGCAATTATTATTTAATATATTCATGAGCAATCGCCAGAGCGGGTGACTAAGCGTGGGAAAAAAGGGAATAAGGCAAAAGTATAGAAGGAAAGGCTGGGCGAGAAGGAGTACCTACCTACATTGGTGAAAGCGCGAGACTTTCTGGACGGGAAAGAGAGAGGCGTGCAGTGTAGGGGCGGAGACCAGCGAATACCTACCAGCCTATATATGACCTACAAAGTCCAAAGACCTCTTTTGGGCATTCAAACATCTATTGCTATCGAATTTGTAACATTCGCTGCATTTAATGTCAACAACTAAATTGTTGACATTATGGTTAAATCCGACAAAAATATTTATTCAGTTAAACAAGCGCTAAGTGCCTGGTTCTGTGACGAAAAGATGAAATGCGCGCGAAGCGAAGAAAGCGCGCAGATTTCCACAATATATCAGATAGATCGGTAAAGAAAAATAATCGTGTGCAGGCCTTTGGCAGCCATGGAAAAAGCCGCAGCTAGACCCATCGATGCTGCTCTTCAAAGCTCTTATTCGCAGTGGTTCTCCACGGTTACTTTTTCCCTCATTTCAAAGCACCGAATTCATTCTGGAAGGAATGACGGCAGTACCATGAATAATTACACCAAAGCATGGTTAAATACTTCACTCTTGTGCATAGAACCTTCGAATAGCCAAAAAAGAAGTCTTCCCACCTGATTGTAATGAAAACAAATGTTTAGGATGCGAAAGAAAGAAAGGAAATGTTGAGCAGGTAGTGATGAAACGGCGTCTAGAAGGCATCGTGGGCGCTGGATTGCTGGGCTTTTCCTCCACCCTAGCCGTTCTGCCGCTCCTCTCACTAGAACCAGCCTGGCCGTTGGAGTTCATCTACCGACTCTTCTTCTCCTTCTTCTCTCCTACTAGCCTCATTCTGGCTACTCTCGCCGCCTTCCTCACCTCCGCCTCAGCTGCTCTCCTCCTACTCGCCTTTTCTGGTTTAGTCTAGTTTTCATACCATTTCATGAGCCAGTGAAAGCAATAGGAAGTATTTGAGAGAGAAAAGAAAGATTTGTTTTTGAAGTGGGTCGTGAGGGTGTGGGATGGGAACGAGGCGGGAAAATGGCAATAGCTGTCGTCGCCCAGCTCATCACTTCCATTCTCATCTCATTCTACGCTCTAGCCGCTTCCTACTCCAAGTTCTCCGAGTAACCGTCTCTTCATCTTGCTCTTTTGCTACCATTCATGAGAATGAATGTAAATGTATTGAAGTGAAAAAACGGAAGTGTGGACGTTTCGCAAGCTACTCATCTGGTGTCTGCTTGCGGAGAACCTAATCGAGGCCATCGCTCTGGTGCGTGAGCAGGAACTTCGCATTCGCATCGCACCCATGGTTGCCCTTTGCTTAGGGCTAAATACGAACTAACTAACACAAACAGTAAATGACGTCATCAGGAGATCTCCAAAAACTTGCATTTGACCGCTTTCAGATTGCAATTGATGGTGGCAAGGGCAGTTTCAAGGGTCTCCCAAAGTGTCTGCAAAATAATCGGCTGCCAGCTTCAAGCCACCAACAACGGGGGCAAAAGTATGGCTAACCAATGGTGCGCTGAGTTTGGGGCTGACAGCATTCTGGATGGTGAAACTGTGTGGGTTGAGCAGTGGATAGTGGTATTCGCCAGAACTGCTTTCAACCCATATGCCATGGAAATCTTCCAGCACATCCGACAGCCAACAAAATAGCTCGCGTTTTTTCTCCAAGCCCTCAAGTGTCTTGCGCACTGCAACTATTGCTATCATTTTTCATTGGATACAATGGATGCGGCAGAGATAACCAAACTCTACGTTGTCTTGATCTAACGGACCCCTGGAGCTGCACATGCGGTTGAGCTTGCGCTCGCAGATGTCGAGTTCGAGCTGGTCGCCCAGGAGTGAATCCCTGATTCCACGCAGCTTCTGCTCGAACTCCTTGTAGGTGTCGAAGTCGAGTTGGACGCCGGCTGGAGCTGGATGCCATGGTCGGCCCATTCTCTGCTGGAACGCATCGCAGGTGTCGGTGTCGAAGTTGAGCTGGACGCCGGGTAATGCTGGGTTCATTTTCTCATCCTCTGGCGCACTATCTCATTTTCACAATTTGTGAGATAATGTGAGTGAATTTAGTATAAGGGCACAATGGACATTGTTTCTGCTTTGAGGCAAAATTCACTGGTGTAGTGACATTTATGTGAACTTTACTGTTCCAAAATGCAGCAACGCCACTGATATGGCTCGGCCACCAAACCTCGCGCCATGGAAGGAGTGACGATGGACGAGAGGAATAGAGCGAAGATAACGATGCATGGCGTGCAGCCGCAGAGGCAGAGGTGGCGCATGAATACTCGGCTCTGCGCATTTTTCTCTCACTTCCAAATTAATCATGCACTCATGCACT
>JASANA010011033.1:0-25372 GCA_030248095.1 Ptycholaimellus sp. GST1_10 | reverse complement strand
TATTGCTCAGAACCACAAAACGCCAGGAATGGATTGAAGGGTGTCATCTGGGGCCATGTTTGGGTTGGTTATCACACTGCACTGCTGTGTTGGACAACGGTGCAGCTGTAGGCATGGCCTGAGTGCCACTGGCCTGCAAATTAGAACTTCTTTTTCCGCAAATTGGGGCACTAACTGCTTAGCGTACCTGGTTTGGATCTTGCGGCAGAGGCTGAAGGTTGGGCTGCTCTCCTGGCTGCTCTTCGGGCAGCCCTTCAATGATCACTGGTCGAGGTGGAAGGCAGCGGAGCACCTGATTGTCAATTGCATTGACTAGGTCAAAAGAGGCTTAATCTGATTTGTGAAACCTTAGGGTTCAGGTTGATGACCTCGTCGGCCATGAGGAGGTGGTAGGAGGCCTGGATGGTGTCCAGGTTGCTGTAGTAGACCTTGGCCTCCTCGCCCGTCGCTAGGTTGGTGACCCGGGACTGGGTCTGGTAGAAATGGACGTGGATTGTGTTTTAGGTGCAAGTTGGCCTGGATGACGGTGCATCCAATGGCCTTGGTGGTCAGGAGGATGAGCTTGATTCAGCAGTTGATGAAGCCATGTTCGTCCACCATGTCGTAGGGGTTGAACCCCCAGCAGCTCTCATGGTTCTTGCCGCCTGTCTGGCCGCCTGCTTGATCTGTAAATGGCCGTCCTTTTATGCCTCACTGATGGGAGGACTAGAGAGGCATGAAGCTACCGGGCTTCTGTAGGGTCCTGTGCACTCCATGTTAGACAGCAGCCAGTGGAGGCTGGATCCATGGAAGTCGATGGGCTGGGCGTTCTCGGGCCACCAGAGCTTGTTGCCGGCCATTAGGTGCTGCATGTGCCATGCCAGTCACTTGGCGCAGGCCTTCTCCTCCTTTGGGTCTGGCATGAGGCGAGACTCCTCCTCCTCTGCCAGTGGGCCTGGAAGGCCGGCCTGGTGACAGGCCTTTAATTAAAGCCTCCTCCTCCTCCTCCTCCTCCTCCTCCTCCTCCTCCTCCTCCTCCTCCTCCTCCTCCTCCTCCTCCTCCTCCTCCTCCTCCTCCTCCTCCTCCTCCTCCTCCTCCTCCTCCTCCTCCTCCTCCTCCTCCTCCTCCTCCTCCTCCTCCTCCTCCTCCTCCTCCTCCTCCTCCTCCTCCTCCTCCTCCTCCTCCTCCTCCTCCTCCTCCTCCTCCTCCTCCTCCTCCTCCTCCTCCTCCTCCTCCTCCTCCTCCTCCTCCTCCTCCTCCTCCTCCTCCTCCTCCTCCTCCTCCTCCTCCTCCTCCTCCTCCTCCTCCTCCTCCTCCTCCTCCTCCTCCTCCTCCTCCTCCTCCTCCTCCTCCTCCTCCTCCTCCTCCTCCTCCTCCTCCTCCTCCTCCTCCTCCTCCTCCTCCTCCTCCTCCTCCTCCTCCTCCTACTCCAGCTACAACCGACTCTCCAGCCTCAGCCATAGGCTGGCACTCAATCATCATGTCGATAACGGCATGGCCTCAATCCGCAAAAGTTAGTACCCTTTGCTCTTCGACCTTTACAATTAACCCCTTCACTTACAATTGATGAAGCTGAGCAAAAAGTAGATGATTTATTGCTATTTTTGGTAGAAAATGAGGATGAGTATGAAATAGAAGCTAACACCTCAGGAGAATGGCTTACACCTTTAAGGACCATGCTGCAGGAGCTGGTCAAGCTGAACAACCTGCTATGCAGCTCATACAATGGTTTATACCAGGAATGTCTCAATTTATCATCCAATGTTTAATTTTTGGCCTTTATTAGGCACACTGTCAGTTTACCCGGCAAAAATCCAAGGAGATGACAACCAGAGGGCAAGCCTATGTCTACTCTCATCGGGGCTCCACTCCGTCTTCCAAAGGGATGACATCCCAGCCCTCCATGCCACCGCCTTGCATGCAGTGGCTACCCTCAAGCAAAACGACATCTCCTGCACGAACTTGATAGTGCGAAATTATCTTTCAAGTCAAATTGCAAGATTTTCTTTAAGCCCTGAAACATTGCAGAGCCAGGTAGATGGTTCATGCCTGGAAGGAACCACCCAGTGGGCTGACCTGCAGTCCGCTAATGACGCGGAGCTGCTGGCGGCCAAACGCCTGGCCCGCCACCTACAGCTGCTCATCACCACCGATCGCAGTTTCGACTTCCATGCTCCGAGCCTATGTTGGCTTCTGTTGCAAGTGGAAGTTTTGGCTGACCCTAAGGTTATCTGCCGAAATTCAGCTCAAATTTCTAACATTGATTCAAACTGGCAGGGTGGAATGCAGCCAGTGCAACTGAAGGACTGCCAGGAGCGATGGGGCTTCTGCCCGTTCAACATGGTGGACAAGTGCGGGAAAACCGACACCAACATCATCACCTCCATCCTCGCTGCCGAAGCCACTGCCCTCCCCGTCCAGAAGGCCATCAAGCTGCTCCGCGACGGCAACCTCACCATCGATGGAAACAAAGGCCTCGTCATCCACATCCCCTCCGGCAACCGTATCCTCATCCACTACCAACACGACCCAGTGCGCCGCCCTACCACGGACCTCCACTTTGCCTTCAAGGCCATCCATATCCAGCCCTTCGTCCACCTGGAAGGGTCAGATGAGGACAGGATGGCCGCTCTGTCTCTGGAAGAGAGGGACAGTCCTTCACCTAAGCCTCAACGACCACCATGAGCCAAGCCACAGCCTCCGGTGGAGGAGAGTCATTCAAAAAAACCTTCGACACTTCTGGGAAGAAAATAACAGGATTTGTTTCCTCCACTATGAACGGCATTGCCACAGGTTTCAAAACCTGGGCACAAATTTCTGGCCAGTTTTTTACAACAATTCTGAAAGGCCCAATACAAGTTATTTGTAATCTAGCAATCACCATTGCCGTATCGGCTTGTGCAGTCCTACTCTGCTTTTATGGAGGAAAATGTTGGCTAAAATATAGACAAAACAAGATTACCAAACAAAGAGAGCAGATTGTGCCAGAAAAACCATTTAAACTGCATGCTAAGTTGCGCAGTGCATTTCACAGATCCTCTAGGTATTGGCGCAATTTGCGAAGCGCGCGCCCAACGATCATTGAACTTAAGGATTTGCAAGTACAAAATAAAACAAAAGCAAATCAAGATGAAAAAATCGTCCCCATGCCCTCAGAGCAAGTAGTGCTGTTTTCAAAAGCCAAAAACCCACCAGCGAAACCTCCTCGCCTAGCAACAGTCCCAGAAGAACCTAGCTCAGAAAAACCAGTTTTCACAATAGGAAGCTGCGATAGGTTAGCCAGAGTCTTGTATATCAATACACAATGTTAATATTTAGATGATTCACGATATCAATTGCACTTGCAATAGCTTAGCCTGCTATGGAGTAGATAAAGAGGCTTATCCTCTACTAGAGGACAGGCCAATACTCGCTCTGCTCGTTTATGAAAAAGATGGAACGCAAAGACAACTAAAGGCTTTACTTGACACTGGTAGTCATGTCACAACTTGTCCATTATCATTAGTGGGCAAACTTGACCAAAGAGGCATCCAATATGTGAAAGGAACAGTGAAAGCTCCCATAAGAGGTGCTACAGGAAAATTATTAAAAACCTGTTTCACGATCTCAATGCATTGCAGAATACTAGATAGTGAATTTCCAGACTCAGAATTCATTGTCGTAGACCATGATTATAATTTTTTCGACGTCATTGTGGGAACAAATTTACTCAAACAATTTAAATTCTTATTTTTGGATTTTAAGAATAAATTTTTTACAGATAGCTATCCAAATAAGGAGCATAAAGCTACAAACACACCATCACGTGAGCAATGGATGAATTCAATTTCAACTGGAATTGAAGGTGAGGAAATTCTAAATTACGACGACGAAGACCAAGTCGAGGAAATTAAATGTTCAGAAACGTTCACCAAAAAGTCAACCAATCAACGTTTCCTGTTGAAAATTTTAAAAAATGTCACATTGCCACCAAATGCTTTAACATTGGTAAAATGCAAAAATCCATTTGACAATCCACATGAAACAGTACTTTTCCAACAGAATAATCATAAGAGTTCTAAAAACAACTGGTACATGGAAGATTGTTTGCTAACATCAAAAGAGAAAATGTTATCACAGTTCCAATTGTTAACCGCAAAGATTACCCCTGTACTTTGCGTGCTAATACTAAATTGGGATAGGTCGACCAATGGAACAACGATCAAATTTTCCCCTTGGAATTTTGCGACGAAGAGGATGAAATAGAAATGGAGGAGGCAAAAATATTTCATCAACTTCAAAACAATGCTTTTTGCTTCAGCAAGCCACAATGCTGTCTCATAAAGAGCATCTGGCTTTCATAAAAAAAAATGCAAAAATCGGTTCATCAGCGACACCTTTGTGGAAAAAACAAAAAGTGGGGGTTGGTGGGTTTGGTTCATCATGTTATTTATATTTGAAAAGTTTTTGTTTTTGACATAAAATAGAGCAATACTCAAAAAATATTTTTTGTTAGTTTTTTGGTTCCACATGTGCATTAGCTGAAACGATTATGATGTCGCCGAAAGGGAAAAAAAATACAAAAAATCCTTTTGTGAGGGCATTCAAATTTCGCCAAAAGAGGAAAATTCAGCAAATTGCATGAAAAAGAGATTGACGGATTATAAACCTTGGGTTTTGGGCGAATTCAAAAAATTGCCAGCGCCAATGGTCCCGAGGCCGCCTAGGGCCTTCAAATCGCCTTTCAGTAGACCAATTCCTCTCCAGTATATATATATATATATATATATATATATATATTGAGAGACGACGCAAAAATGAGGGAGCCGGTTAAGCTGGCCTCCGCCGCCGCCGGCTCGGGCAGGGCGCCAGAGCTCCTCCGCCTCCGGGCACGCGCCACGGCCACGCTTCGCCTAGCATGCTTCGCATGCTAGGCTACGCTCCGGGGCCTCCGCACCGACTCGCCTCCGGCCTACGGAGCTCTGACTGCCCTGCCCTCCGCGGCAGGGGGCCTTCGGCCGCGCAAAAATAATGAAAATACTAAAAAAATACCACATGTGCATTAGCCGAACAGATTATGATGTAGGGGAGGCGTTAAATGCAGAGCATTGCATAGAGTTGACAGATTATAAACCTTTCGATCGCAGTAGACCAATTCCTCTACCCAGACGACCAGTGGTGGAAAACATGATTGAGCTTTTGCTCAAAATGGGTGCGTTTCAGGAATCTCACTCGCCTTACTCAAGTCCCGTTTTGGGGTTTTAAAAAAAAAAACATCGTAGTGCCCAAACCCACACAAAAAATGGGGGATGGAAGCGCCCGTATGGTACATGATTGCCACCACCTTAACAGTGTAACAGTTAAAGACATGTATAACCTCCCAAGCACAGATGAAATCTTAAGCTCACTTGCTGGCATAACAGAATTCTGTGCTCTAGACTTAACAGCCAGATACCACCAGATTAAAATGTGACAGAGCGACTGCAAATATACAGCTTTCCGAACGCATCTTGGTCTCTATGATTATCTTGCTATGCCAATGGGTCTATCAGCAGCATCGTCTAGCTTCCAAAGGGCAATGCATAATGTTATGCAAGGATACCTCTGGAGAAGAGTTTGGATATACCTTGATGACGTCCTCGTTGGTGGACAAGCCTTCGAAACCCTATGTGAAAACCTGGCCTTGGTGTTTGAGCGCCTTAAACAAGCAAATCTAAAATGCAAATTGAGGAAATGTGAGTTCCTCAAAACTGAAATCGCTTACCTAGGTCATAACATATCACAAAAAGGAATTAAAGTGGATACGAAAAAAAAACAGATTCAATTGACACGTATCCACAACCTGGAAGCGCAAAAGCATTACAAAGATTCTTAGGGTTATGCTGTTACTATCATAAATTCGTTCGCGATTTTGCTGCAATCGCATCACCACATCACGCAATAGCAAAAAATAAAGAATTCTTATGGAAGGAATCGCAAGAACGGGCGTTCATGAAACTAAAACATGCTCTGAGCAGCCCTCCAGTACTAGCCTTCCCAGTTATGGACAAAAAGAAACTGTTCCTGGTGCAAACGGATGCTTCTAGAACAGGTTTGGGCTGCATTCTCACTCAATGCGACACAGATGGAAATGAACGAGTAATAGCCTATGCAAGCAGATCATTAACAAAAAGTGAGAAAAATTACCCGACAATTAAATTAGAAGCATTGGCTATATTGTTCGGGTTGCAACGTTTTAAAAATTACATACTAGGGCACCCCAGTATCATAGTTGAATCAGACCATAAACCACTTCAATACATCCTTTCAGGATTTAATGATACTCCTATTCTGCAAAGATGGGCACTAAAAATTTCAAATTTTCAACCATTTTTGTGCTATAAAGCAGGCAAAGATCACGTCAATGCAGACACCCTGTCAAGGATGTACGAAGAGCTACCTATGCCCTTCCCTGATGTTTCAGAAAAACCTCTTAAAGCGGAAAAATCCTCTGGCAGCAATACGAGACATCAAGCAACCCTGAAAAATTCAGTTGTCTTCTCTATAGAAGAAAACAAATATTTCGAAAATTCAATATCCATTTCCAAAGAGCAGAAAAAAGATGGTTTCTGTAGTGCAATGGTCGAAAACCTTTTAGAAGGCACATTGCCACAGGATTATGAATTAAGCAAAAAAGGTGCGTGCTCAGTGCTCTTATATGCCAGAGATGAGCAAGATCTCTTATATTTCTTAGGGGAGGAGGGAGCTATGCTACTCTTTGTCCCATGCCCTTGCATTCCACAAGTGCTTCACTGCTTTCATGCCAGCAAGTTTGCTGGGCACTTGCTTTCAAACGAACTTATGGCACCATTAAAAGTCATTTCTATTGGCCTAACATGGTCAAAAATATAAGAGAATTCTGCAGAGCTTGTTTGGTCTGCCAACAGTTTAATGCCATGAGCCCAGGAGCCAGAGAGCTGCTAATGCCCATCAAGGCATCAAGACCTTTTGAGATTGTAGCCAGTGACATGATGGGACCCATGACTAAATTTAACAGATATTCCTATATCATGGTCTGCTGTGATTATTTCACCTCTTACAGCATAGCGATACCGCTGGTGAACATCAAGGCCGAATCAATGGCAAGAGCTTTCCTAAAACACATAGTCCTGAAATTCGGCAGAGTTAGAAGATGGCTTAGCGACCAAGGCACCAATTTCTGTGCCCATTTAGTGAAGATCTTATCCAAGGAAATGGGCATGGCAAAAATAGAAATGACACCATATCATCCTCAAGGAGATGGAAAGTGCGAGCGGTACAATCGCACCTTGATTTCTATTTTAGCAAAGTTCTGCCATGAAAGGCTGTCTACCTGGTCTCAACATTTGCCTTATGCTGTTTTTGCTCATAATGCTGCATACAGCAAAAGGATGGGTGACATGCCTTTCCATGCCTTGTTCTGTTTTGATTGCAAATTCCCTTTACCTGAGGGATTGCAACTGACTTTGGAAGGTCTGCCAGTGAGGCAGTAGCCAATCTAAAAAAGATGTGGGATAATATGCGCCAGCATTCCAAGGCAGCGCAAAGGAGGCAAAAAGAACAATATGACAAAAAGGCAAAAGTCAGACCATTCAAAGTCGGAAATTTGGTCTGGGCCAGAAAGCATGTGCATGAAAAGTTTGACCTCAGATTCACCGGTCTTTGGCAAATTGCTAGTCCAAAACAGCCCAACGCCATTATTCATCCCCTAGAATTCCCAGATCTCACCAAAACCGTGCACCTAAACCACCTAAATTCTGCGCACGTTATGCCTCCAGACCTCTGTTTTGAGCCCATAGATGCATATGTGGAAGCTGCTGCCTGTGTTCTTCCTGCTCCTGTACCCCCTCTCCCTGCTCCTGCTCCCCAGGGTCCCCCTTCTTCCGCAAGAGGCAGGAACGCCGCAGTGCCCAAACAGCCTGCTGACGCCCAACCCACCAGAGCTGGAACGCCTCCTCCTATCCCAGTGAAGAAGCCGTGCGGACACCCTCCTGGCAAGACCCACTCAGCATCAACCTCCGATTCCCCCGGTCTGGACGCCGTCAAAGCCAGCAAAGCTGCCCAGGACGCCGCCAAAGCCGCCAAAGCCAACGCCCAAGCCGCCACCAAAGCTGCCCAAACCGCTGCCAAAGCTGCCAAAGCTGACGCCCTGACTGCCGCCAAGACTGCCAAAGCCGCAGCCAAAGCCGTCGCCCACTCCAGCAAGACCATTCCTCTGAAGAGTCAGCCTCCTCCGCCACTGGCCCTACCAGACACCCCCAAGGCGGCCCTGAAGGCCTCACCTATGTCACCAGATTCGAGCACCAGATTCGAGACTCCAAAGGCTCAGATGCCTACGCCAAGAAGGTGGCGCCTCGACAGCAGTCCACCCCTGCTCCCTCTGCCACCGCTGTCATCTCTGGACCACCCTCCATCTCCAATCCCAGGCAGATGATACAACCTCTGAGATCCCTCGCTCCAGAAGCCACCCGACCACCTAGACCTCTAGACCGCCTGCTCCGCCTCCTCCTCGTCTGCCTGCTCCGCATCTGCCTGCTCCTCATCCGCCTCTCCCTCTGCTCCCCCCTTTTTGCCTATCCTCTTCCCGGTGATACTTTCCAGTGATCAGAGTGATGCAGTTTCCGCATACGCGTCTGCTATAGGGCTCTTTTAGGGTGGTAGAACTTCCATGCCTTCTATGTAAGTTCTTAGGGGAGGTGTAAGGTGTGTGACTCCTGTCTGGAGCGTAGCCATAACATGGCAGCTCCTGCACCTTAGATCTTGCTCTAAGATCAGTCTCTTCTCTTGCTTCCTCATGATAAACCTCCTGCCCTCCTGCCCGTGTAACCACACTACAGATCCTTACAAAAGTAATCTGGTTCATCGCCATGTTCCAGAGCAGGCTGGAAGCCTGTGTAGATGCCAGAAGGGTCAAGGAAAGCAGTGAACCAGTAGCAAGAATACAGCGGGGCAACTCAACTCGCTCTCTGCCCTTCAGCTAGTCATACAGGGATGGGCATCCAAGTTTTGTCAAGATTCAACAAACTCGGAAGGATTCTTTTTGTGGGTCGTTTGATCTCTAAAATTGCAGGTAGGTAAATCTTTCAAAAACTTATCATCCTAATCACAATCTTGTCCTGCCCAATTTTTGACCGCGGAGCTGACCAAAGGCCAGCTCTGCAGTCTATAGAGGTTACTAAACTTCTGTCCTCATGTGTGTATATATATGTGTCTGGAAATGCCGTCCACGGGCGAACTCTCAACTGACTGTATTGGACTGTGGGCTGTATTTTTGCACTGTATTACCTGAAATCTTCATGATTGCACATAAGACTTGATTTTTTGTTCACTAGTCTTATATGTCGATTCTAAATATGTGCTTACTTTTGAAATTGGTTGAGAAACCACAGACTTGATTTTTGTGTTACAAACATTCATATATAGGATGCGCTCCGCGGTCACCTATTGTGTTTTGCACCATATACTTGTTGATTCACGAGTCATATATACCGATTCTAAATCTGTGCTTACTTTTGAAAATGGTTGAGAAACCACAGACTTTCCCTCTTGAGTGCCAAACTGCTACAGGTGAATGTGGAAAGGGGAATATGCTCCGCGGTCACCTATTGCACTTTGCGCCATATACTTGTTCACCTGATCTTTAGCAGTTGATCATTCTATCCTGCCGTTTCTTCATCTGCTCATCTGAGAGGATTGTACGAGCTGGCACCGTAGCATGAAAGGCCAAGGTATTGCTTGATCACACGTCCTATCATGTGGCGAGGTGTCCCATGATCCTTGGAAAGTTTGGTGATGCTTCCCTTAGTGTTTTTGAGGATCTTATTGACATGGGCTTTGAGAGACGATGTCTGGACTTGGTTTGCCTGACTGCTCCCACAAGCTTACTTGGAGAAGGAGGCACACGATTGCTTGGTTCCTAAATTGCTATTGCTAAATGACATAACGGACGGTCTTGGGTGGGAGGTTGTGGGTTGGAGCTAGGGCATGCCAGGTCTGGGCATTTGTCAGCCCTGCCTGGTAAAGACACACTATTGTCAATTTGGTGGCCTTGGAAAGGGTGTGGCCTGGCATGATGGTAGCTTCTGGAAGGGAAACAAAATACGACTGATTCCTGCCCTTGAAATTTATGCACACTGGTACCATAATTGCACATGCTCATAACATTCAAAACCTTCGAGCAAGCATGTCAACATTTTTTACACACCATGTGACTGACTTGGCTCACATAAAGGTAAATTTCTTGCTGCAGGTTTAGTATTATTGACCACCATTTACGTACCTTTATTAGAAGGTTTGTAGGTATGCTTGTGACAAAGGAGAACTTAAATGAGCCAAAAACAAGTCCGATAACAAACTTGAATAATATGAAACTTGCTCGATTTGAAGAAGTGACAAAACTTGGACACCCATCCCTGTAAATACAAAAGGTTGTTGACTGATAGGAAGCATAGTGGAGCTGAGAAATGTCATGGCTGGCGGTGGATTTCTCCTACTCGTCTCAATAACGTAGACACAACAAAAGAACGAATTCAGACGCCCAAAGCAAATGTAATTAAATGGAAGGGCTTGAAAAGTGAAATATTCAATGTTTGCTCAAGGTTCAGGAAAAAAAGTTTGTCCAAATCCGTTGAGAATTCGTCATTTCTTGGCATACCCCATTTTTCAAACTTTCAACCCAAAAAATATAGTTTCAAATGCTCCGGGACTGGTTCCACCCCTCCAGATCTTCTTTAATTACATTACCTGTCAGGAAAAGTGTGTCAAAATCCATTGAGAATTCGCCCGGGGACAGCAATTCCAGATACCTATATGTATATATGTATATATGAGGACAAAAGTTGAGTAACTTCTATAGACTGCAGACCGGCCCTTCAGGCCACTCCGCGGTTCCATTCACTTAGCAAGAATACAGGCTCAGCCGACTGGGAGTGCATATACATATATATTGAAATTCTCAAAACAATTTCCCCTATCCCAATACTGACACGATCTTTTGAGAGGTATTTATATTTATTATTTAATATTATTTATTGTTATATTATATTATAATTATGTATTAATATTTTTTTATTATTATTAAGGAAAAGAATTAGTAGTTCTATTTCCTTCCCCAATTTCAAAATATGTCATATTTTTCATGCTTTAGACATTTTTTCACGCCTCTCAAACAATATTGCTTGGGCATCAATCATCAATCAATTTTTGCATCAATTTTTGAACCCCCTCGACCGGATTGGCCAAGGGGGTTCTCTGAAATCATCTCAGTTTTAGGCTGGTGGCGCTATCTATGTCACGACTAGCCATATATATATATATGTTCACACTGGGCATCCATGAATTCTTAACCGATTGAGCCAAAACTTGGCAGGATTATGTATTGTCACTAGAGGTAGCCAGAAAAAGTACTAAGTCCCAGACTCCGAATCCTATGAAACATCGCTGTGCAGGGTAAATGAGGCGCAAGTGCTGTTATAAATTTTGAATCTGAATATTCTATCATCTGTAATGCATACAGCAATATTGCTAGATGACAGATAATCCTGAATTGAGCATTGACGGTGCCCAAAGCAGTGTCCTATAGAATGATTCATATTGCTGTGAACAAGCTTGCATGAAAGTATAATCTTTTCGGTTCCCACTGAAACAAAAACAGAGAGAGGGGGTTCAATTTAGGTGGCCTTGAGTCCCAGCTCCAGGAGAGGCCACCGTTATACTTGTTTTGGTTCTATCTGGCATTTTGTTGGCATCCTTCAGATACAATCTGAGAGGATCCATCCATGTAGGACTGAGAGAAGGCAGTCATACCATACCTTCTATAAGACCATCATCAACTTCATATTCTATCAGCTCATCATAAACCTTATCTTGGGACATGTTAAGGGTTTGGACACTTTAAAACCAGCACCATATAGGTAACTATGGACATACATTATTGACATACATTTAACATATATAAATTGCAAAAAGCCTTTGGTTGCATAGCTGATTAAATTAACTAATCTGTATTTCTATTAGAAGTTTATCCACCTTTACCAGCATACTGCACTAGGTGATTATCTTTTTGATTAATATTATTATCAACTAGTGTGACAAAGGACGATATGAATTTTAAAATCTTTCATAATTATGAAGTCTACCTTAACTATTTTTGCTTCTTTAACTAAAAGGCTTATGCTTAAAAATTTTGCCACCTAATGAAGATTTTTCAGATAGAGCTAAAATAAAAACTAAACATTTATTAACATTGAGAAATACAATATGCATTATAAAGAAAAATATCATTATTATAAAGTGGGTTATACTAACCCAAAAAGTATCTCTTATCTATATTTTACCCACAGGTGAAGTAGGGGAAATTTTTTATTCAGCTTAATTTGAATTCTACTTGCGACTGAAGTGAATGAAATTTTTTCTTAGCAAATAAATTAGTTCTATACCTTGGACTGTGAACTTTGTGCACTGTAAAAATTATCGTCAGTCCAATGTAAAACTGAATTAATTAATGATAAGAGAGCACCTGGCCAAAATACCAATAAGTGTATTTAAAATCTGAGTTCCCAAAAAAAAGCAAAATGTAAAAACATTTTTAAAAAATATAACTAGCAAAAATGTTTTAACTGATTCTGCTACCTATCTCCATTGCAATTAATTGGTACCTTGGTCTATACCTTGGTCTAATTCTACGTACATATGATAGTTTTGAAGAAATAGACAAAATTTTGGACTTAAAATTTAAAAAATATATTTTAACTAATGGGTAAATTCTGCAAAATTTGGGAGCCAACTACATTTTGACCAAATCAATTGCCATTAAAGTAAGGTGCTCTCTTATCATTAATTAATTCAGTTTTACATTGGACTGACGATAATTTTTAGTGCACAAAGTTCACAGTCTAAGGTATAGAACTAATTTATTTGCTAAGAAAAAATTTCATCCACTTCAGTTGCAAGTAGAATTCAAATTAAGCTGAATAAAAAATTTCCCCTACTTCAATCGCAGGTAAAATATAGATAAGAGATACTTTTTGGGTTAGTATAACCCACTATATAATAATTTCATCCACTTCATACAGGGGCAAGGCCCCTATGCATGGAGTCGAAGAGGACATTGGTGATGAGCTGTTTGTTCACTACGGCCTGGTGGAACCCTATGAAAAACAGTAACATAATCAACATGCCAAATTACCTATATGATGTTATTTGTAGGGTCAACAACCGTTTAATATGCCTCGAGATGAAGTTGATGATGGCCTGCGTGTTCACCATTGACTACAAGCCCATATGGCCAGCTAGAGGCAAATGGGTGCCATAATCACAAGCTACGTCCAAAATTACCTATATTATGCTATTTGTAGGCACAAAAATCATTTAGAATGCATCAAGACTAATTTGGTTATGACCTGCTTGTTCACCATGACCTGGTGGAAGCCAATGAACACCAGATAGAAATAAACGGGCGCAACAATCATATTTTACGTGCAAAGTTACCTACATGGTGCTGTTTTTTAGACCAAAAACCCTTTACAATGCCTCAAGACGAAGTTGGTGATGACCTGCTTCTTCACCACGGCATGGTGGAAGGGGGGGATATAGAGCTGGAATTGAAATACATGCAAAAAAACCCCAAAAAACAGAATTTTTACCCAAAAAGTTGATGTTTTGACCTAAAAACGCGGTAAATGCCAAAAATAGTAGGCCCCTCGAGACGTTTTTTGCCCCGATTCACCCGTAGAACCATTCAGAATTTCCTCGCCTGCCCGAGAAGCAGCCAAAGTGACTACAACGGACGATGGAAGGACAGACGATGGACGGACGGACGGACGGACGGACGGACGGACGGACGGATGAATGGAATGAATGAATGGAATGGAATGGAATGGATAAATGGACGGACGGACGGACGAACGGATGAATGGACGGACGGACGGATGGACGGACGGACGGACGGACGGACGGACGGACGGACGGACGGACGGACGGACGGACGGACGGACGGACGGACGGACGGACGGATGGACAGACGGACGGACGGACGGATGGACGGACGGACGGACGGACGGACGGACGGACGGACGGACGGACGGACAGACGGACGGACGGACGGACGGACGGACGGACGGACGGACGGACGGACGGACGGAATGAAAGGATGAGACGGATGGACGGATGGACGGACGGACGGACGGACGGACGGACGGACGGACGGACGGACGGACGGACGGACGGACGGACGGACGGACGGACGGACGGACGGACCTGGAGTTTTTTGGACGCTTCCCAGACGGATCGGACGGACGGACGGAACACAGACGGACGGACTGGAGCAGCAGCGCTCTTCGTCCCTCCCCCATCGTAACTCACGTTTAAAATTACCTATATGGCGCTGTTATTTAGGAGAAAAACCCTGTAAAAAGCATAATATAGAGCTGGAATAGAACGGCAAGCAAAAAAACCCCAAAAACAAAAGTTTTACCCAAAAAGTTGATGTTTGAATGGAAAACGCGGAAAATGCCCAAAAAGAGGTGCCTTGATAATTTTGGCTCATTTACCCGGAGAACCGTTTATAATTTTTGTTAGAAGCAGCCGAAGTGTCTGCAACAACGGACGGACGGATGGAATGGAATGGACGGATGGACGGATGAATGATAGAATGGAATGGATGAATGACAGACGGACGGAATGGAATGGATGGATGGAGAATGGATATGGAATGGAATGGAATGGATATGGAATGGAGATGGAATGGAATGGAATGGACGGATGGAAGTGGAATGGAATGGAATGGAATGGAATGGAATGGAATGGAATGGAATGGATGGAATGGAATGGAATGGAATGGAATGGAATGGAATGGAATGGAATGGAATGGAATGGAATGGAATGGAAGGAATGGAATGGAATGGAATGGAATGAATGGAATGGAATGGAATGGAATGGAATGGAATGGAATGGAATGGAATGGAATGGAATGGAATGGAATGGAAGGGATGGACGGATGGATGGAGGGAGGGAAGGACGGAATGGAATGGAATGGAATGGAATGGAATGGAATGGAATGGGGAATGGAAAGGAATGGAGGGGCGGAGGCTCGGTGGATGGCGGCGGACGGACGGACGGACGGACGGACGGACGGACGGAATGGATGGACGGACGGACGGACGGACGGAATGGGATGGAATGGAATGAGGGAATGGAATGGAATGGAATGAGAATGGAATGGAATGGAATGGAATGGAATGGAATGGAATGGAATGGAATGGAATGGAATGGAATGGAATGGAAGGACAGATGGATGGACGGACGGACGGACGGACGGACGGACGGACGGACGAATGGACGGTACGGACGGACGGAGGATGAATGGATGAATGGATGATGGATGGATGATGGATGGATGAATGGATGATGAATGAATGGATGGATGACGGACGGACGGACGGACGGACGGACGGACGGATGGACGGACGGTGTGCACCCGGACACCGGACATTTTTTAAACAAAATTTTTTGGAAATAACTTTATAAATACGGCATTAAAAGATTTTTGTCCAAAGAGGACCCCCCCCCCAATTCGACCACGGCGCGTCGATTGAGCTTTTTTGCAGCGCTCTCCGATGTCTATGTGATGAGCTACAGTCTGGCAAACTTTGGTAAAGCTGCATTTGGTTGTGTTGCTCGATAAGAGGGGCTTGGTGCTTGGCACAGGAGGAGGAGTCCAGCTGCTAATTTTGTCGCATTTTCAGCCATTCTTCTTCGCTTGGAATGGATGGCGAGGGAGGAGGCTGAGGAGGAGGAGGAGGAGGAGGAGGAGGAGGAGGAGGAGGAGGAGGAGGAGGAGGAGGAGGAGGAGGAGGAGGAGGAGGAGGAGGAGGAGGAGGAGGAGGAGGAGGAGGAGGAGGAGGAGGAGGAGGAGGAGGAGGAGGAGGAGGAGGAGGAGGAGGAGGAGGAGGAGGAGGAGGAGGAGGAGGAGGAGGAGGAGGAGGAGGAGGAGGAGGAGGAGGAGGAGGAGGAGGAGGAGGAGGAGGAGGAGGAGGAGGAGGAGGAGGAGGAGGAGGAGGAGGAGGAGGAGGAGGAGGAGGAGGAGGAGGAGGAGGAGGAGGAGGAGGAGGAGGAGGAGGAGGAGGAGGAGGAGGAGGAGGAGGAGGAGGAGGAGGAGGAGGAGGAGGAGGAGGAGGAGGAGGAGGAGGAGGAGGAGGAGGAGGAGGAGGAGGAGGAGGAGGAGGAGGAGGAGGAGGAGGAGGAGGAGGAGGAGGAGGAGGCTTTAATTAAAGGCCTGTCACCAGGCCGGCCTTGGCCCACTGGCAGAGGAGGAGGAGTCTCGCCTCATGCCAGACCCAAAGGAGGAGAAGGCCTGCGCCAAGTGACTGGCATGGCACATGCAGCACCTAATGGCCGGCAACGAGCTCTGGTGGCCCGAGAACGCCCAGCCCATCGACTTCCATGGATCCAGCCTCCACTGGCTGCTGTCTAACATGGAGTGCACAGGACCCTACAGACCCGTAGTTCATGCCTCTCTAGTCCTCCATCAGTGAGGCATAAAAGGACATCATTTGCAGATCAAGCAGGCGGCGAGACAGGCGGCAAGAACCATCGACTGCTGGGGGTTCAACCCCTACGACATGGTGGACGAACATGGCTTCATCAACTGCTGAATCAAGCTCATCCTCCTGACCGCCAAGGCCATTGGATGCACCGTCATCCAGGCCAACTTGCACCTAAAACACAATCACGTCCATTTCTACCAGACCCAGTCCCGGGTCACCAACCTAGCGACGGGCGAGGAGGCCAAGGTCTACTACAGCAACCTGGACACCATCCAGGCCTCCTACCACCTCCTCATGGCCGACGAGGTCATCAACCTGAACCCTAAGGTTTCACAAATCAGATTAATCCTCTTTTGACCTAGTCAATGCAATTGATGATCAGGTGCTTCCGCCTCGACCAGTGATCATTGAAGGGCTGCCCGAAGAGCAGCCAGGAGAGCAGCCCAACCTTCAGCCTCTGCCGCAAGATCCAAACCAGGTACGCTAAGCAGTTAGCACCAAAATTTCGGAAAAAGAAGTTCTAATTTGCAGGCCAGTGGCACTCAGGCCATGCCTACGCTGCACCGCCGTCCGACACAGCAGCGCAGTGTGATAACCAACCCAAACATGGCCCCAGATGACACCCCTCAATCCATTCCTGGCGTGGCCTATCCTTAGGCTGTTGCGTCGTTTGTAGGGTTGATAAAACCTTTGTTGAACTCAAATAGTTTTCACAAAAATATACAGAACCACAAAACGCCATGAAGGCCAAGCTACTTCACATCAACTAAACTGCAGTTTCAGCGGAAAAACAGAAGGCAAAGAAACTTTGTCCTACGTTGTAACAATAACTGATGTTTCGCTAAACAACCAAAAAGGCGCAGTTTCAGGAATCTGCGATTCTTTGCCTCCATAAGTACGCGTAAAAAATTCATAAACTGTAATCAGTTCATAAAATCATTTAAAACCTCAACAGATTTGTCTAAAAGGAAATTTCAAAATTATTTTGCAAAGTTTCATATGAAGTAAATTTCGCCGCAAAAAAGAATTATTCAAGCATTTTTAGATGTCATTATCAATGTCAAGCTGAAATAATACACTTTTCCGCTAAGCACAATTTAAAACTGGCGAAAAATAAGAAACTTAGAATTTCATCGATAGCCAAACGAGCGAACAGTGCCTCCTCTGTGTTGCCTACAGTAACCCAACATGCTGAGGCTTCACTGCGTGCTTTTGGGACTAGCCTGTGTTAGGACATTAATAAATAGTCTTGTCACACTTTTGGCGCAAGGAAACAAAATAAAGTTAGGTAGAATAATACCTGTTTCGAAAAAGAAAAGTTATTTTTAATTAAGTATCACACATTATCAAATTCATTCACAGCATTTCTTGTGTCCGAGAAATAATCCAATTTTGACAAAAATAAAATAATTGTCATTCAATGAAATGCAGCGAAAAGGAATATAATAAAAAATATACATCATAAAAAATCAGCCTGAACAAGAAAACAGGGGTTTGTCATGTCTACGATCTCGTCTAGACTTGTCGCTGAAAATAGCCTAGCGGAAGACTATAAATGGGACAGCTGCTGAGCAGAAAGCAGTCCAGTCCAGTCCAGTCCAGTCCAGTCCAACCACCACCAGTTCCCTTCAACGAACACTCCGCTTCTACAAGACCCTCAAGAAGTAAGCCGCCAGTTTCTTCACCTCCAATAAGGATAGGAAGGCTTGAACCTTGGTTGCGGAAATCTATGATGTTTCACTCATTCTATCTAAACAATCGGTAACAATCTACCACTGATGAGCTAGATAAATCTTGAAATAGCCAAGATATGAGGTTTCAAATAGCTTTATGCAGCGCTCTACTCCTACCTCAAGGGATTAACCAGGTGAACCCAAGTGCGAGCCCTGGTTGTAGACATAAGTCAACCATGCTCTCATTAATCACAGCTTGTGCCTTCCAGAAGCACTGGACTTAATATCCTTTCCGAATAACCAAAGGTTAGCTTCACTAGTTCACTGTTGTGACTTTTAATTAAAGCCTCTAACATCAGCGCAGCATAGCGGTAAGTAGCTATCAAACCCTCTAATGTTTCACAGCCACCGATTAATCATCCCTAAAACGCCTTCGCCAATCCACTCCCACTCATCAAGCGCAATTATTAATGGAAAAATGAATGCTTCTCAGGATGAGCGACAACGAATCCCAGCTGGCGGGTGATGCCCTGGCCGCCAAGGCCAACCAGGGTGGGGACGAAGGCCAGCTCCCGCCTGGCCTGGTGCTCACAAACTCCTCCTTCGGATCCAAGACGCCTCCACCAAGGGGAGTCAAGATGGAATACCGCAACTGGCTGGAGCTAAAGCACGATCTGGATGTCTACATCAAAAGCATCTATCATCTCTACCTCCGGTAAAATTGTCTTTGATGATGCAACCTAATTGTAAGCAAAATTGAAGGCTCATGAAGATGAACAATGCGTTCCAGCATGACTGGACTAGGAAGCCCTCTGCCGCAAACCAAATCCCCTTCAACGGCTTCCAGACCTACCTCAACGAGATGCAGGGTACACCCTTTTTACACAGCCTTTGGAACTGACACTTTGAAACTCAAATGAATGGCCTAGCAGGTTGACTGACATGATCGACTGGCTCAGCCATTGCTGCCAGGCAGTGGAGGAGCAGTGGGAGGATAGCTACCTCCCCGTCGTCAAAGACGCAGTCATCAACAAACACACTGGCATGCTGGAAGACGCGACCCACGGAGGGGTTCAGCAACCACCTTTTCCAGTACTTCCTTGGAGCCTACCTTGAAGATTGTGTTGCAGAAACTCTGGTCGAAAATTGACAACACCATCTGTGGGCTGTGCTACAAGGACAGCCGGTACAAGGAGCACATGGAGAAGGGCAAGCACCTCTACGAGGTGTTCGGCAGTGATCTGCAGGCCTAACCCACATTGCCCTCTCACCTCCGTTTGCATGATACCGTCTTCATTCCATAGTCATTAGTTTTATGTAAAAAAGAAAAATAATTTGTTTGCCATAAAAATAATAAATGAATTTTAATTCAAAACAAACAAAATGATGTATTCAAAAAATATTGGCAATCTTAAGCTACGCCCATCAAAGGGAACATGTTTGCAATCCAATACATGCCTTGTTCGAAACATCTCAGACCTCCACACGAACCGAATCCGACTTCGCAATTGGAGAAAAACCGTGTAACCAGAAACACAACTTGCAATGAACTCTTTCAATAGCTGTTTCTTTTGTTTGCCAATTAGCTTCTTTGGCTATCGAAATTCAATTGATCTGTCGTTTCCTGACCATGTTGCCTAAGTGAACTGATAAGCCCAAAAAAGTCAGTACTGGCTTGGGAGAAGAAATTAGCAAGTCACAGAGCCAAGGTACATACAAAGCAGCGTGCCCAAGCGGCATACCCAAGCAGTAAGTCACGGTCCCTTCCCGCAACAAACAGCCTGGGAAAGGGCAAGGCAGGACATAAGAAGGGCATTGCCACACCCTCAGTTGCCCCCTCCCAGCATCACCTCCTACCCACACACAGGCTACAAAGACGCTGCCTTGCAGACAGATCTATTCCCCCCATAACACTCCACTCTCTGCTCCCCTTTACAGCCCCTTTTCCTCCGACTGTACACCTGCTACTTTAAAAGGGAAGATAGGGCAGCATTTGGATGCTGTTAGAAACCCAGCCCAACTGCGTGAAGTTTCCTAGACACTTTTCAGGCCATAGTTTAGCTCATTTTCCTCAATAATTGGATCATGATTTCAAACTCAATTTGAAGCCAAATAGCAATTAGCCAAGAGAAAAGAAGGTGAGAAAATGGAGGCGGGAAATGGGGTAGTCTTCCGTGGCTCAGGCCCGAGTGCAGCGGCGCGCAGACGCCCAACTCCAGGCTCCCCTCTGCCCGGCTCTCACTTCCGCTTTGGCCGCCCGGCCTCCACCCTCAACAGCGACCATGCCTCCGATACCAGGGAGGACAGCCCTGTTCTGCTCCGCCAACCCCGCGTCCTCCTACTCAACGCCGGCCCTCCCAAGCACCCCTTCAGCAAGGCACGGGAGTGCGCCGACTTGGAGGCCCTCAAGGCTTCTCATCAAGTAAGCCCCGTTTCTGCCCAAAAAGCAAAACATAGCTAGGAGGTTCATGCTTACAGGCTCACAGACATCAACAACGCCTTGTCCACGGACCTCTGGGCTGGCCTCAGGCTCAACTTCAACGACTACAGAGCATACCGGAAGGAGACCAACGGTTCCCCTTTTGTTCCACATATAACTCAATTTCAAGCAAGTAATTTTTCAAAAAAGAAAGAAATTGCATAGTCATTTGTCGCTCAGAGCAGCATATGTGCCCAGGGACCAGAACTGAACATGGTTGACCGAGAACAGCACGGCCCTGGTGATCCATGACTACACGGACCTGAGAAGCTGGGCGGCGGGCGCCACCCGCGCTGTGCTGCAGCGTGGGTTTTTCAATCACTACGTCCACCTCACCGCCCCCAGAGAAGGCAACCACGTCTTCGGAGCCAAGGTACCCTACTCTTTCATACCATCTCTTCGCCCCGTGCTCTGATGTTTCACAGAGTAAATGTAGGGGAGATAAGGTGAAGAAACACTAATAGTTGCCTCATCCAGCGCGGACTCATAAAAGCCTTCCGCAAAGAGCTGAGTATTTACAGGAGCTCTGGAAGACGCTCTCCTGGGTGGAGAGGCAGCTGGCCACCCAGGTGGAGATGTACGACCAGCACATGAACGAGTTCGGCGTCCTCTGGCGCATCGTATGATGCCGTGAACTCCAGTAAAAATGCTTTTCGCCCAACTTTCTATAAATTCATCTTTAAACATTTTCCAAAAATCATAACAAGAAATTAAATCTTCAAAATTACAAGTTATTCGAGTACTTATTTTTCAAAAAAGAAAAGCATTTTTGCTCCTTTCTATTGCATTGCTATTGTGTATGGCGCCCATAAAGGGCATTGCATTCATGCTCTGCAATTTTGTAAAAACTGTTTGCTTTGCGATTCAATAAAACCGAGGAACTATCGTCAAGGTCAGTCATACTTAGCTTGCCTTGAAAGCATCCCATCGACTTAGAGAGAATCGTTGATGTTTCTTTAATCTTAGAAAGATAAGAAATAGCAAACTTAAAATCGATATGTTAGCGAGGTTTTGGTATTAATTTTTTTAAGTTTCCAATTCAGCATACTATTTATTAGTTAGACCAAATACGGGTCTGCTGAGAAGGATTCGGAAATCACAAAAGCCAGCATCGGCAACAAAACAGTTACTTGTCCAAGTATGGTTTCAGTAACAACTTTGAACCAAAAATGCCGTCCAAAGAGTGATTTAGAGACTATTGTTAGCATATTCTGCTTCAGCCTCATGACGAATCAGAAGAAAAAGTTCTCAGGCCTGCCCTGTGAGCAAAGCCAGGAACGGCCGTTAAGGCACAATAGGAAGCGCCTGGGAGTGTCCTTGAGGTCAGGCCACGCCTAGAAAACTCATCCCTCACCACACCTCCAAACTAGGCATAATCTCAAAACCTGCCACTATTTCATGTTAACCACTCTCTTCCAAAAATGCCTTTTGATTTGGTTATGGCAACTAGAATTCTTGATTTTACAAAGAAATTCTATGACATCATCAACATTCTTGCTGAATTATATGCAAAGTTCAAATACCAGCGAACTCTGGAGAATCAGCGGGATTTGCCACCTGTCTAGGTAAGAGATGAACATTTTCGCGCTAGTCATAACTACAAAAGGCGATGTTTCATGATGAATATTTCTCTCTGATTCACAGCCCATGATTTGATGGAAGGCGAGAATAAATATCCTTGCCTATCGTCAGACCCCCAAACCTCAGCGCAATCATTGGGGGAAAGCTTAGTTTATGTAGATATCACTTCCCGCACAGCCAGCTCCACTGCCCAAAACTCTCCTACCTGCGAAACGCCGCCTCCCATCAGAACAACAGTCCCGGTGCCCACCTGGCTGGTGGCACCAAGCGTGTACTTGTACACCTTGGAGGAGCTGATGTCCAGAACTGACTGGCTTCTCATGTGCGACCGGATTTACGAAAAAAGTTAGCCATTTATTTTTGCCAAGCACTTTGAATCAAAAAACATTCAATTCATCTCTTAAAGACAATGCAAGTTTAAAAAGAATCTAATAAGATGTTAAAAACTTGATTATGGTACCCAAAAGAAATTAATTATTAAATAATTTTAAATTATGAAATTACAAATGCAGAAATTGCGCAACGATTAAAGGAAAATTATGTTTTGTCTTCAGCATATTCCCTCTTAGCCATCAACATTTTCCTTTCTCAGAGGCTCTAACTGTTATGTCTTAGCCAAAAGTCAAAACATGCGGAAAAGGGTATATAAAGGCAGTCGTCAAGCCTTATTCTCATTCCCTCACTTGGGAGCCGAGCTCAACCCACCTTCAACATCATCGACCTGGACAGCCTTCCGACCTCTGAGCCTCTAGCTCTAGAGGAGGAAGAGTGCCTCCTGGCCAGGGTAAGTAGGGCTGATGTTTCATGAATCTACGGATTGCAGTGCGAGCACATCGCCGCAGTCAGTAGATTCGGCCTCACGGCCTCCTTCACCGGCAGCAATGCCCTCTCCCCCAGCCCGCACCGGCTCACCCTCTCCTGCCAGCATGGCACCAACTACCAATCAGAGCTGCACCGCTCAAGGTTGTCACTCATCTGAATGCCTTTCTCAAACTTCAACCAAGTCAATAACCTTGCCAGCAAAACCTGAAGCTGACGAGGGTCATCATGCCGCAAACTCAGAAACCACTGAAAGCAGCGCCTCCAAAGGTGCCTTTCCATTTAGCCAATCATTTTTGGGAAAACTCAGAAAATCTAAAAAAAATTTTATTTGCTGTCAAAAGCAGAAAATATAAAAGACAAAAACAATTTCCAGGAAATGCGGCGAGTTTGAAAGCAGTCCATGAAAGTATGGCCGGGGCACAGAGCCCTGCATCAGCAACAGCTATCACAGCTGCAGCACCTACTCCAGCTACAACCGACTCTCCAGCCTCAGCCATAGGCTGGCACTCAATCATCATGTCGATAACGGCATCCCAACCGCAACAGTTAGTACCCTTTGCTCTTCTACCTTCACAATTAACCCCTTCACTTACAATTGATGAAGCTGAGCAAAAAGTAGATGATTTATTGCTATTTTTGGTAGAAAATGAGGATGAGTATGAAATAGAAGCTAACACCTCAGGAGAATGGCTTACACCTTTAAGGACCATGCTGCACGAGCTGGTCGAGCTGGACAACCTGCTATGCAGCTCATACAATGGTTTATACCAGGAATGCCTCAATTTATCATCCAATGTTTAATTTTTGGCTTTTATTAGGAACACTGTCAGTGTACCCGGCAAAAATCCAAGGAGATGACAATCAGAGGGCAGGCCTATGTCTACTCTCATCAGGGCTCCTCTCCGTATTCCAAAGGGACGACATCCCAGCCCTCCATGCCGCCGCCTTGCATGCAGCGGCTACCCTCAAGCAAAACGACATCTCCCGCGCGAACTTGATAGTGCGAAATTATCTTTCAAGTCAAATTGCAAGATTTTCTTTAAGCCCTGAAACATTACAGAGCCAGGTAGATGGTTCGTGCCTGGAAAGAACCACCCAGTGGGCTGACCTGCAGTCCGCTAACGACGCGGAGCTGCTGATGGCCAAATGCATGGCCTGCCACCTACAGCTGCTCATCGCCACCGATCGCAGTTTCGACTTCCATGATCCAAGCCTACGTTGGCTTCTGTTGCAAGTGGAAGTTTCGGCTGACCCTACGGTTATCTGCCGAAATTCAGCTCAATGTTATAAAATGGATGCGATCTGGCAGGGTGGAATGCAGCCAGCGCAACTGAAGGAATGCCAGGAGCAATGGGGCTTCTGCCCGTTCGACATGGTGGACAAGTGCGGGAAGACTGACACCAATGTCATCACCTCCATCCTCGCCGCCGAGGCCACCGGCCTCCCCATCCAGAAGGCCATCAAGCTGCTCCGCGACGGCAGCATCACCATCGACGGGAACAAAGGCCTCGTCATCCACATCCCCTCCAGCAACCGGATCCTCATCCACTACTGACGCGACCCAGTGCGCCGCCCTACCATGAACCCCCACTTCGCCTTCGAGGCTGTCCATCTCCAGCCCTTCGTCCGCCTGGAAGGGTCAGACGAGGACAGGATGGCCGCTCTGTCTCTGGAAGAGAGGGACAGTCCATCACCCAAGCCTCAACGACCACCGCAAGCCAAGCCACAGCCTCCAGTGGAGGAGAAGATGGAGGAGGACATGGAGACCCCGCCCGCCTCCTCAGCCCTGTCAGCATTCAGCAAGCTCGGCGGCAGCAACACCGCCAGGTCCTACGCCAACTACAAGCTTGAGAGCCAGTTCGGCGACACCAGCTATCCTCCACTCAGTGACCAGCCCTCGACCATGGTGTGTCCGGGGCCTTCCAGTCCCCAAAACCCCAACTCCTACTGTGAGGCCACCATCTCCTACCCCATCAACATCGCCATCATCAGGCACAACTCACAACAACTAACCTCTGGCCTCAAAGTCAGCTTCAGCGCCAGGGCAATGGAAGGCATGGAACAGTATTGCCCTCCCTACGGCACCCAGCCAAACTCCAAGTGGGATGAAACATGCCTCGCCTTGCTAGAGTGCATGCAGCTGGTCTGCGACTGGATCATGGGGCAGTCCGACGGCAACCCCGTCAGCCACTCCTGGTTGGGCTGGGAGTGCTTCATGGTAGACTGGACCGGCTACAACGAGTTCAGGGTGGCCAAGCTCGCCACCAGCTACATCACCATCCACATGCCCGCCCTA
>JASANA010011032.1:0-25458 GCA_030248095.1 Ptycholaimellus sp. GST1_10 | reverse complement strand
ACCTTTCAGGAAAAAAGTTTGTCCAAATCCGTTGAGAATTGAGCCTTTTACAGCATACCCAAATTTTCAAACTTTCTACCCAAAAAAGTAATGTTTCAAATGCTCGGAAACCGGTTTCACCCCTCCAGATCTTCCTAAAATTTTATTACCTTTAGGGAAAAAAAAGTTTGTCCCAATCCGTTGAGAATTGAGCCTTGCGGCGTACCCAAATTTTCAACCTTCTACCAGGCCAAGGTGTACAGGCAGCTCATCATCAACTTCGTCTTGGGGCATTCTTAAGGGTTTTTAGCCTCAAACTCTGCACCATATACGTAATTTTGGGCATACATTACGAATCTGGGGTCCATTTGCTTCCACTTTTTTTTTTCATCATTGGCTTCTACCAGGCTATGGTGTACAGAACTCATCATCAACTTTGTCTTGGGGCATCTCTCTAAGGATTTTTTGCCTCAAACTCTGCCCCATATAAGTAATTTCGGGCATACATTACAAATCTGGGGTCCATTTGCTTCCACCTTGTCATCATGGGCTTCTACCAGGCTTCAGTATTTTTCCGCTTCCGCTTCAGTATTTTTTCTCTCTTAGCTGGTCTCTTAAAAATAGCTTGGGCATAAAGGTGATGAAATTTATTTGATTCATCTTATCATGAAACTAGCTTGGGCCATACATAAGGTGATGAAATTAAATCTGACACTCTTATCATGAAAATATGCATACTTAATTTAGAACTTTACTAAAGAGCTAAGAGAGCCCAGAAAAGTTTCACCAATGTCTTTTTTAATTTATGACAGGTTAAAGTAAATCAGAAATACTTTAATTGATTTGCACAAAACCTTTGTGTTAAAATTTCCATCATATGATATTAATGTTGGAAGCAAAAATGAAAAACTGGGTAAATATTAATAAATTATTCAAAATGATATTATTCAACATTTTAACTCATGTTTTGTTTTATTTATAGCTCTACCCAAAGAATAATCCTAGGGAGGCCAAAATTTTCTGGGCTCTCTTAGCTCTTTAGTAAAGTTCTAAATTAAGTATGCATATTTTCATGATAAGAGTGTCAGATTTAATTTCATGAATCTAATAAATTTCATCACCTTTATGCCCAAGCTATTTTTAAGAGACCAGCTAAGAGAGAAAACATACTGAAGCGGAGATTCACAATTTCAGTAATGTTTGTACCCCAACTCCTTCATCTGCCCCACCCAGATGCTGACCTCATCTTCTTCCTCTTCTGTCTCACCTCGAAGTGATTCTGCCATCCTCTCGTCTTTGAATGGTGATAAAAAGAAAGGAACCATTGCGGTTATGAACTCTGATGTCACGGGTGAGAATTGTTAGTGGGGGAACTGTTGAAGGGGGAATTGTCGTAGAGCCCGAATCTCTGCAGTCACCCATTGCGCTCTGCGCTATATTTTAGTTAAACTTGTGAGACATTTTACTTTGAGGCATTGCGTAATGCAATTAAAGAGAATTTTAGTTTTATTATTAACAAATGTTTTAGCAAACAAACAATGTCGATGGAATTTGACAAATAACACCATACTGGTTGTGGTCATCCTTAAGAAAATCAGGATAATCATAAAAGCAAGATCGCGAGTACATCATCACCCCTAAATTTTCTTCATTGTTTTCTCCATTTTTAGCATAATTTCGTTCTATCACTACATCGTTTGGTTCTCCTTTGCACCTAAAAATATTTATTTTGATGACAGTTTAATGGCTCTACTTTTAGACCGCGGAGCGGCCCGAAGGGCCGCTCCGCGGTCTATAGAGGTTACTAAACTTTTGTCCTCATGTGTATATATATGTGTATGGGTATCTGGAAATGCTGTCCACGGGCGAATTCTCAACGGATTGGGACAAACTTTTTTTTTCCTGAAAGGTAATGAGATTTTAGGAAGATCTGGAGGGGTGGAACCGGTTTCCGAGCATTTGAAACATTACTTTTTTGGGTAGAAAGGTTGAAAATTTGGGTATGCTGTAAAAGGCTCAATTCTCAACGGATTGGGACAAACTTTTTTTTCCCTGAAAGGTAATAAAATTTTAGGAAGATCTGGAGGGGTGAAACCGGTTTCCGAGCATTTGAAACATTACTTTTTTGGGTAGAAAGTTTGAAAATTTGGGTATGCTGTAAAAGGCTCAATTCTCAACGGATTGGGACAAACTTTTTTTTTCCTGAAAGGTAATAAAATTTTAGGAAGATCTGGATGGGTGAAACCGGTTTCCGAGCATTTGAAACATTACTTTTTTGGGTAGAAAGTTTGAAAATTTGGGTATGCTGTAAAAGGCTCAATTCTCAACGGATTTGGACAAACTTTTTTTTTCCTGAAAGGTAATGAGATTTTAGGAAGATCTGGAGGGGTGGAACCGGTTTCCGAGCATTTGAAACATTACTTTTTTGGGTAGAAAGGTTGAAAATTTGGGTATGCTGTAAAAGGCTCAATTCTCAACGGATTGGGACAAACTTTTTTTTCCCTGAAAGGTAATAAAATTTTAGGAAGATCTGGAGGGGTGAAACCGGTTTCCGAGCATTTGAAACATTACTTTTTTGGGTAGAAAGTTTGAAAATTTGGGTATGCTGTAAAAGGCTCAATTCTCAACGGATTTGGACAAACTTTTTTTTTCCTGAAAGGTAATGAGATTTTAGTAAGATATGGAGGGGTGGAACTGGTTTCCGAGCATTTGAAACATTACTTTTTTGGGTATAAAGGTCGAAAATTTGGGTATGCTGTAAAAGGCTCAATTCTCAACGGATATTGACAAACTTTTTTTTTCCTGAAAGGAAATAAAATTTGAGGAAGATCTGGAGAGGTTTGACAAGTCCCGGAGCATTTGAAACATAACTTTTTTAGGTAGAAAGGTTGAAAAATGGGGTATGTTGAGAGCTCCGCGGTCACCTATTGCGCTCTGCGCCATATACTTGTTTCTAAAAAAAATCCTTTTCAATACATGCTGCATCAACAAAACAAATTCCCCAGCCCTGGTTTATAGAACAAAAAACTGTGGCAGAACAATACTAAATGCACTTTATGGTACTGGATTAAAATCTCCAATTAGGCTTGCCAATGGTGCCAAATATTGGAACAATTTATGGCAAATTGAAGTATGCCACCTTTTTTGTCTCAAAATTACCTTTCGATTGATATATAATAAGGTACCATCGGCTAGCCGAAAGTGAGCTCTTTTCTCCCTAAAATCGATTGCCCCGAGTCAAAAGCCAAAGAAATTTCCCTACTACTACTTGAAACTGCTTGTGGAGCATTTGCATTTTGTTTTCGCAAAACAAATGCAAAATGATTGGCAAAAAAAATTTTTGGGAATTTTTTAGTTTTACATTTGGGGCAGCGAAATTTCGGGAGAAAAGAGCTTTACTTTCGGCTTGCCGATGGTACCAGATATTTCCTCAACTTTAAAGATATAAAAACTAAATTATGTCAATTTATTTACTTTATTTTTTATTGTTGTTTTATTTTTTAAAACAAAATAATAAATAAATTAGTGAAATAAAATTAAAATAAAGTTTTGAAAATCAAAACAGATGCAAAATGTTTGGCAAAAAAATTTTTTGGGAATTTTTTTTAGTTTTACATTTGGGGCAATCGATTTTTTGTGAGAAAATAGCTTTACTTTTGGCTTCCCGATGGTACCAGATATTACCAACTTTAAATTTTAGAAAAATAAAAGTTATGCAGGAGAAGGTTTTGAACCAACCAGTTAGATCCAGCAGCCAACCGCTCGCACCACTACACCACAGGCACATATGGCAAAACATTTAACTGAAGGTTTATAAATAAGCAATTGGCCTGGCGCGAGGGAGCGCAGCGACCGTCAGCACCCAGGCCCTCTTTTCGGGCCAGGTGTCAATTTTGAGGGTTAATGCTAGATCTTAAGAGGCGGAATTCGATAGGCTCAAAATGTGGGATTCCAGATTTGAAAAATGAAGGTTCACCGATTCGGTTGATTTTGTGCCACAATCCAAGGCAATTTAGTTCTCATCTCTGTGCCCCAGCCGTTTCCCGAAAAACGGTTTGGTTGGCCTGATATGGTCGTTTTTGTAACATGCACTTTTTTTGGCCTTTGAAACCTGCAATTTCAGTTTTTGAAAAATTTTGTTTTACAAAGTTTAGACAAATGTGGACTATTATATATCAATCGAAAGGTAATTTGGAGACAAAAAATGTGGTGTACTTCAATTATGGCATAATTTGCTCAAAAAATCGTGAAATCGAAAAAACTAAAATTTTGGTTTTTCAATTTTGGCACAAAAAAACTGATTTCTCAAACCTCATGTAGGCTAGCCTCCCGGGGCAGCTCATTTCCTAAACAGCTCATCCTCATTACTACCCCCAGCCCCCATCCATGCTTTAGCCTTGCACAGCCTTGTGTGTGAGGGAGTCTCCAAGCTCAGCAACCTTTGAGGTCCTGGCTGGGTGAGACCTGGTGTCCCTTGGCTGACAATGAGTGGCAATGGATCAGGTGACATGGGGACATCTAGGATTTTGGGGTTTTGGAGATGTCTGGCTTAATAAGATTAATTACAGGTGACACGGCGGGTAATGTCTCGCGACACGGGACTACTACTCTACTACTCGGATCTCATCGATAGTAGAGGTAAGCTATCTATTCATGTCGCGCGTCACTACATCCTTCCCTAATATGTGGCCGAGGTCACGAGGCTCAAAAACAAAAACAACTAATAATCCTGGACAATTGAAGGCTGAACAATGGGGTCAGGGAGAGGGAAGGGATGGGGTAGCCGCAGCAGCACCTCCGGCCGGAGTCTTCAAAGGCCACCGCCTGCGCTCGTTCCACCAGCCTCTAACCTGCAATCCCAGTCCTTACTTTTTGCTCTTCAACTTCCTTTCAGAGGTAGCTTGGTTGCAAACTGCATGATCTATGGTCAATACTTCAAATGTTTGTCCAAAACCAATAGGCCAAGGATGCCAAGTGGAGAACCTGTTGCAGAGTTCATCACCTGTAACCTGTGAACTTGGCAAGTCGATTGGAGCCCTGGAAGTGGACGGTCTGGAGGTCATGGCAGCCACCAGCTCAGAAGAGCGGCCACTGCTCCTACTCCGTCGCTTCACCTGTGAATATGAGCCCGGCGATTGCACAACCCTCTTAATTTGTTGTCCCGCTTCCAATGGCCTCATAATCCGTGCATTAGTTGATTTCAAACATAAATGTCCTTTTCAATAAATTGGCTTTCCCCGCTGATAAAGCACTGACTCAAAGTTCTCCACTACTCGTCCCTCATTCAGTAAAGACAAGAAACTTTGATAAGCCTTTCTGGCGCTCGCTGAGCCCCAAATTACCTGCCGCCCAAAAGCTCCTGTAAGAGTGTAAAAATTCCTGATTATAAAAGGTTTTTTCTAAGCCCTGCTTAAAAGTAATGATCAAAAATATTCTTAATAGATCTGGCAAGCTCATGGATATCCAATACTGACTGCTACCTTCATTTAACAATCACAAAAAGAGCAATATGCCTTGACACTATGTTTTTAGCTGGTAATGAAGGTGAGGAAATAAGTTCAAAGTTGTGCAGTTGAAAGTGCTAATTTTTATCAAACATCAAAACTGTGGTCAACTGAACTTTCTAACCAGGTTGTTGTTTAATGGTCTTGCAGTGAAGATAAGTACTGTACCAGTCTTCTGCTTAGCTTATGAAATTTCCTAATTTGTGTCTGCTAAACCTGTTCTTTTTTATTTGAATGCAATTATATTAAGGGTTACATAGTTCCCCATAGTATTTCTTAACTTCCCACTTTTCTGCTTAAATATTTCCCATCTAATTATTTTGCAGTCCAAAGCCAACCTTTGCAATTAATTTCCTCTACTTAATTCCCAGTCTTGCCATTTGAACATTTCTTTTGTCTACTTAATGTGTGCCCCGAGATTGTGCTCCTCTATTTTTCATCATAAGATGTTTCCCCATATTCTCACACAAGTGCTAATAGATTTACTGATTTAATTTTTAAAATAGCTGCTAACGATATGGAATCTCCTTCCCCTTTTAACGGATTCGTTGGCCTAAGCTCATAGCAGCTTGAATGCCATATTGCGCTCTGCCTGAGCTCTGATTCTAAAGATCGTGCATCTTTATCTTTTTTGCTGATTTAGGCTATGCTATCACTAGATTTTCAATTTAATGTTAAAACACAAACTCTATTTTTCCATGCCAAGGATCGCATACTAAGTAACTGAACCTGCAATTTTTAAGTGACTACATTTCCTACTCCTCAATTGCTAAATTCAGAATTTCTTTTAAGAACCCAATATTTGCCGAAATGGGTTAATAGTTTATTTCCCTGCGTCACATTTTTAAAATCTCTAATTTCTGTCGCGTTTGCTGCACAAGTCCTCAAATTGAAACCAAAGCTCTTTTCTCCTAAGCTTAAATTGCTAAAATTCTGAAGACAAGAAAATTCTTTAACTACTAATGGAATTTGCCTAACTATGCTTGTCTTTTTGTTCCTGACCCAAAATTTCAATGTTCTCAGTTTTTTGCAGACCTTGTCCCTTCAGTGATCCTCTCCTTCCCTTTTCTCAACAAAAAGTCCCTTTCTATCAAGGTAGCCTTTCTCAAATATGAAGATAAATAAAGCCTCCTTTATTCAGAGAAACTTCCTTAAGAGTACCTTTTAAACTTCTTCCCTCTGCTCTAAACTCTTGTCTGGAGACAAGGGATTCATCTTCTACTTAATCTAGGTGCCCACAGCACTATAATGGTCCTAAGTTTATTTATTTTCCTTTTCCCTTACCTCCCAAAAGCAACCTAATTCTGCCATTATCATTGCTTTCTTGAAGTCCTAATGCATCAATTTAAACTGGACTTGGTCCTCCTTTTCCCTCAATCAGAACCTATCCCAATATTTACTCAGTCCCATTTAATCTTGATCTTCCTATGCATGGGATGCCTGAATTACTAAGCCCAAAGACAAGAAATTGTTTTTGCTATAAAACAGCTTATCCCTTTTCTCCCATCCTATAACTTGTTTGCCTTTCTGGCTGAGGCCTAAATAGCTCTGCTCCGCTCATGCCAGCCCAATTACTATTACCTGGAAAGTCTAACCGTAAAACTCTTGATGGAAGAAGATGAGCTACACTCCTTCCCCTTCTAACAGAGGCTCCCTGGAGGTCCTGTTTCCTGGCCAGTGGGGCGTGACGGCGTAGCAGAGGTCCAGCGTTGTTAGAATCATCCTTACTCTTCTCTGCCTCCCAGCTCCGCTAAGTTTTACCTCTTGGGGGCTTTGTAAGCAGAGCTTTGCAACGTTCCAATGCCTCGAAGGCAAGGGTTCGCTTTTATTTTGAATTATCTTATTTCATTTTATGTATATATTTTATAATTTTAATTGAACATTTTGCGATGGCGTTATAGAAACTATATTTTTTTTAATTATTATTTTTATTTAAGATGTCCACTTTGGACCGCAGTGCAGCCGGTTTTGCTAACCCTACAATTATTATACATCTACTGCTAGTGGAATCTGCTGCTTGGACAGTTGCATTTTGTTTTTGGCGCGCAGTTCAGTGTCTCTTTTGATGCGCGCCAAAAACAAAATGCAGATGACGCAGCAGATTCCACTAGCAGTAGATGTATTTCCTTGACTTTTTGCTCGAGGCAATTTCAAAATTTGGAGAAAAGAGACCACATTTGGCTTGCCGATGGTACCAGATATTTCTTCCACTTTTAATATAGTGTAAAATGTATAAATACTAATTTTATATTGTTGGTTATATATTTAATTTATATTTTATTCGGTTTATAAAAAATAATAAATAAAAAAACTTGTTGAAAAAATATAACAAAAAATATTTGAAATTGAAAAATACAATGTAAACTTATTGGCAACTTATTTTTTTGATAAATTTTCTTGACTTAAACTTAGGCCAATCGATTTTTGGGAAAAAAGTTTTATTTTTGGCCTGGCGATAATACCAGTTGTTTTCCCAACTTTAAACGCACAAAAATAAAAATGAATGCCTGTCAAGGATTCGAACCTTCCAATTTCATCCATCTGCTCAAACGCTTACACCACTATACCACTGGTGCATATGACCACTTAATTTAACTGAAGAGCTAAATACATGAGGCCCAGGGACCCGGGGAAGGGTGGTGGGGGAAGAAATGAATACCTACTATCGTCCATTGAATAGATGCGGAGAAGAAGAAGGAGAAGGAGAAGGAGGAGGAGTTCGGACAAATGGTTTTTTGCATTTTTCACAGTAAAACAAAAAGTTTTGGGCAAAAGTCAAAAGATAAACTATAGTCAATTCGATGTTGCTCTTTCCATTGCAAAAAGAATTAAAACGATTGGAGCTTTCTGTGACGAGCAGCAGCCTTATCAAAATTGAGATCTAGCAATAACCCCTAAAACGTGCACCTAGGTCGAAAAGAGGGGCTGGGCGCTGACACTCCGCTAAAGCTCCGTTCGCGCCAGCCCAATGGAAGGAGGCTCGCTGCACTCCCTTTCCTCTTATGGAGGCTTCTCTGGCAGTTCCGCTCACCCGATTGCCTATTTTCCAAAAGTTAACCGAAATTAAGTGCTGATTTAAATCCACCACAATATTAATTGCAATATTTTATACTTCTTCACTTTGTGCTCAAGGCTGAAAGTATCGTTTTGTTCTAAAACTCATTCACATCGAATTCATATTTGGTTTCCCAATATTTTTAAGAATGAATGCAATTCTTTTTTTTTTACTTGAAGGACTATTATTCTGTAGCGATACTAAGGATATAAACCTGAGCAATTAAATTCAAGTTCTATAGATTATTTATATATTATTTGTCAACTAGAATTTAGCTTAACTTCTAATTTTCACTATTCTGTAAAATAATGTTTTGCAGTTCAACCTGAAACTAAACGAAATTTAAACTAGGAACCTTGAAGTAGACCATAGAGAGCAGTTTGGCTTGCCTGTCAGCCAGCACAGTGAGCTGCGGCCCTTCACCGCTGATGCTGAGGTGACAGTCCTGGAGTCTGAGAAAATGTTCAGAACGGCAACGCCTTCTGCATGACCATGCCCCATCCCAGCAGGCAGCTCCGCTCCAGTCCATTGCACCCGCCAGTTAGCAAGCAGCATCAGGCACACTGCTGCTTTTCAGCAAGCTGCTGATGTTTGAAGAGTTTGAGAGCAGATTGGAGGACAGAGGTGCTGGTTGCCGTCGTAAATCTGGAGCTGCTGGCGAACTTCACCTCCGCCGTCTCGCCCAAGTCCTGACTCGTCTCCCGCACATTTTGTCACTTTTAGTCCAGCCCAATGGTCTGCCACCATGGAGGAGTGTCTTTATGGAGGGAAAACTTCTATTACCACTGGTGTGGGGTCAAAATGCAAAAGTTTGAGAGTTATTGCACAGGGTCCTGACTGTCCAACATTGAGTTGTGGCCTGAAGCTGCAAAGTTGGTTTTGAAAACCTAAACTTGTCCTTTCTAGCTTGTGGGACAAAAGTCTGGCTACCCAATTTCCGATGTTTCAGTCTTAAAATCCTGACTGCAATTGTCTAATTGAGTTTGTCCCCTGTGTCGCCTAATGTCTATATTTTCTACCTAGGTGAATGATGTTGCAGTGAAATTGTCCCATTGCCTGTGTCATGAGTTCTGCCTATGCCCTTGTGTATTTATGGACTGAAAGCTTCTGTTGCCAAGGGGTTCACTTTCAAAACTTTGAAGCTTTAAGCTGTGGCCTCAAGCTACAAAGTTGTTCCAGGACCAGTAAATTCTTGTTTTCTACTGGGTTCTGAAAATCTTAAAATCTAAACTTCTGACCCAAGCTTTGAAAATCTAAAATTGTTCTTTCTAATTGGTGGCCCATTCTCTGTCAGGCTACTCATCTCCGGATGTTTCATTCTTCTTGCTAACTGCAACTGTCTAAAGTAACCTCTGTATAATTGCCCTCTGTTTTGCCTACCCAGGTGATTGGCTCATTGTTGAATTGTTCCTATGGGCTCTTGCATTTGCTCTTATTGGCTCATTGTTGAATTGTTCCTATGGGCTCTTGCATTTGCTCTTATAAATTTGAGCAAGCAGAGTTTTTGCTCCAGGTTATTGAGGCTCTATGGTGCCACTCAGTTCAGTGGAGTGGGTAACCTTGAAATCCTAGCGTCTCAACACACCTTCTTCCGTGCAGTTTCGGCCCTTTGAGCTGAGGAGGTAGCCGCAGTCGTAATCGCCATCGACGGTCGTTTTCAGTCCATCTTTGCCTGCTGCCTTCCTCTTCTGTCCCGCAGTTTTGCGCCTTCTTGCTCAACTTTTCTGCCCTCCACTCCTGGCCAAATGCGTTTCATTCGGCAGCTTCTGCTAGCCTTGCGCAGTGCAGAGAGGGCTGTGGACGCATTCGGCAGGCTGGGCGCCCTTCGTAGTGGCCTGGCCGGGGACGGGGACTCTGAAGCTCAGGATCACTCGGTGGTCTTGGCTTTAATACGGCCATGAATTTTTTGCGCGGCCGCAGGCCGCCTGCCGCGAAGGGCAGGGCATGGAAACTAAGGTCAAGCGGTGACTCCCAAAATGGCCAAATTTGATTTTGCTGACCATGAGTGGTGCAGGGGTAATTGTGGCCGCGTTGGCAAAGCTGGGCGCCGCTCGTGGCGGTCTAGCAGGTGACATTGAAGCACTGGCTTCAATCGAAAATCTCAGGCACCTACACCCTTTTACCGCAACTCCTGCCTGATCCAGCTGAAACTTTCTGGGCAGAGCCTTACAGGCTTACCCGTCAGTGAATGGCTGCCGTCTTCTTTATTTCCTTTCTTCGCCTCCCCTCAGCCTAAGCTGCTGTACTGAAGGCCCGGGCTAAAAGTGGCCCAAGTGGACCTTCTGTCGCTCGCTGCTGGACTTCCGAACTGTTGATTTTGTGGAAGTAGGGAAAATGAGGAGAGAGTGTGGGTTTGTAGGCCGCGCTTATGGGCATGTACAGCTCTTCCGCCTAGCCCAGCCCTGTCTTCCACAACCGTTTCATCACTGCCTCCATTGAGGCCGATTGCTTCGCCATCTCCCTCTCCATCGCCCATCTTCAGCCATCTGTTTCAACTAGCAGCCGCTCTACCCGTCAGCATAACTGCTGGCTTTTCGCTGGTCTTAGATTTAATCCGGCCCAGGAAATTTGCGCAGCCGCAGGCCACCTGCCACAAAGGGCAGGTCAATCAGCGCTCCGGAGAACTAGTCCAAACCGAAACTCCCAATGCTAGCTTTTTCCGCCCTTCTGGCTTGCCAAATTTGATTTTGTGACCTTGAACGGTGCAGTGGTGGTAGTGGACATGATGAGGATGCTGGGTGATGCCTATGGCGGCATGGCCGGGGAGATTGAAGCTCCAGTTTTCCCTTTCACCCTTGCTCCTTTTGCTCTTTGTTGCCGGGCAATGGCCGCCAACTCCTCATTCATTTCACTCACATCCCCTGGACCTATTTTCGATGGCCGTTCTGCTGCAGTAAAGGTCTAGGCAAAAAGTGACCCTTCTCTCGCTCACTGCTGACATCCGTATTGCCTGCTGCAGTAAAGGTCTAGGCAAAAAGTGACCCTTCTCTCGCTCACTGCTGACATCCGTATTGCTAAAGTCCACATCATCTTCAACTATTCTGGCGGCCAGTAGCTGCACCCTCGGATTGCTCTACAGGACGTAGCACAAAACTGGGGAATAATGGATGAAACTGCAGGCAGTATTTGTTAATCTCAGGCAGAGAATGGGTGGCCGCATGCGCGTTGGCCTGCTGGGCGCCGTCCGCGACAGCCTAACCGGGGACTTCAAAGCTCTGCCTCTCCTTCTCACACTGAGGCCATCTTTTATCCCTTCGCCGCATCTCCTGCCCTATCCATCTCTGCCCTTCTCACCCTCTCATGGGCAAGAGTGGAGCCGAAAAGGTGACACATCTCACTGGCCTCACCCTTCTCCTTCTCGCTCGCCTTCAAGCTTCATTCCCAGCATCTATTCCTCCCTTTCTCCCGCTCCGTTCAGCACTGTTTCCTTCCCTTCATTCGCCTGCCCTGAACCTAGGCTGATTTTCCACTGCAATGAAGGCTCTTTTCTCTCTCATTGCCAGCAGCGAGGATAACACTTCTAAAGTCTGATTCAATGTCAGCTAATCAGACAGCTGGTAGTCTACTGCGATCTCATGTGGCAGCAGAAAGTTGGGGAAGGATTGAGGGGTTGCAAGTGGTGGGTGCAGGGTGGACATGGTTCTCTGGCTGCGTCCATTCAGCGCCAGCCCCCCAGCCTGTCTCGGAATTCCCCCCCTTCCCATTTAGCCTGCTTAACTCGGCTAAGCCCCTACCTAATAGCTATTTGGCTGTAATCATTCGGATCGGCCACTCACTCAATGGCTGAAACCGATCCCGCCTTTCGCCCAGCAATACATTCTGGCTGCACTCCAGATTGATTCCAACACTCGATTTCAGCAATTGATTCCCTCTCTTTTCCTCATTGCAAGCATCCGCGGTGCTTAAGTCCACGTCATCTCAGCTAATCTGGCCGGTGAAATTGTAGGTATTGTGTGGTGGACAGAGTATGCTAAATCTGGGCGGGGAGGCGTTTTTAGCAGCCTTCTCAGACTTTCCTTGCCACCCCGCCAGCCACATCTCAGCAGGCCGGCTAAACCGGCCAATGTGCTTATTTCTTTGTCTTCTGCTACACTCTCCCCGCCCCTAACGCAGCCATTTCCTAGAGAGGGAGGGTATAAGTGAATATGTGGGGCTCATACAGCCCGCCCTCCTTGCGTTGCTGCTCCTCTCCCTGCTATCAGCAAAAGTCGGCCAAATTCGTGGCTTTTTAAGCAGTGGAGGAGGGGCAATGAGCGGTGACAATGGGGGTGGTTTTCCCCGTGGGGGGGTGGCGTTTTTCGCTTTTTTTGCCCGCGGCGCGGCCCGACGGGCCGCTCCGCGGTCTATAGAGGTTACTGAACTTTTGTCCTCATGTGTATGTATATATATATATCTGGAAATGCTGGGAACGGGCGAATTCTCAACGGATTGGGACAAACTTTTTTTTTTCCTGAAAGGTAATGCAATTTTAGGAAGATCTGGAGGGGTAGACCTGGTTTCCGAGCATATGAAACATTACTTATTTGGGTAGAAAGGTTTAAACATTGCAATATACAGTTTTTGCGCTGTAGCACCTGTAATCTTGAGAATTGCACAGACAACTTGAGTTTTTTTGTTCACAAGTCGTATATAACGATTCCAAATCTGTGCTTACTTTTGAAAATCATTGAAAAACCACAGACTTACTTTCTTGAGTGACAAACTTTCACGCATGGCAATGTCATCAATAATTAGTAACACCTGAACGGCTAAGAATTGCACTAAAGACTTGAGTTTTTTTGTTCACAAGTCGTATTTAGCCATTCCAAATCTGTGCTTACTTTTAAAAATGGTTGAGAAACCACAGACTTACTTTCTTGAGTGACTAACTTTCATGCACGACAATGTCATCATTAATCAGTAACATCTGAATGGCTAAGAATTGAACAGAGGACTTGAGTTTTTTTGTTCACAAGTCATATATAGCGATTCCAAATATGTGCTTACTTTCAAAAATGGTTGAGAAACCACAGACTTGCTCTTAGCACTGACAAAATTCCATGCATTCATATTGTAAGCGTAGAGGTGGTGCGCTCCGCGGTCACCTATTGCGCTTTGCGCCATATACTTGTTTCAATAAGTTATATCTCCACAAAAACACTATATTTTTTAATGAAATTTTCTCAAAAGTATCCACTATAAAACAGTTATTTTGTGTTAAACTTTTTTGCCAAATGAATAAAGACTCATGGTGGTATTACAATTTTTCTAAGATGTATACATGCATGATGTATCATTTGAGCAGGACTTTCATTTGAGGCAAAAATGGATGCAAGGAGCTGCTAAATTTCAGTATGTGATAATTTATATATCAAAAAGGAGAAATTTAATAGATAAACAACCTATCTTTAACTAATTTCCTCCAAGAAAATTTATTAACATTGATTTTAACTGAAACATTTACGTATTTCAAGCCAAAACCAACCAATACACGAAATTGTGCCCAATACATTGCTCATGATATACAAATTGAAATAAAACCGCCAGTTTCAAACCGTTTGCCACCAAATTTTTACACAATGTACCTATTAATTAGATGCAACTTCTGATAAATTTTCATCAAAAAATATTTGGTGGTTGTGGAGATATAGATAGTTCAAAAATTCGCGAAAACCGCCTCCCCCTCACGGTAGGACGGCTGTGGGGGGGGTATGAGATGGAGGGCCCGATTATTCCCAGCAAGGACTCATGTCAGTCACTTCTGCACACTTTCCTCCAATCCCTGCTTCCCGCCCCCTTCCCCTTTCTCCAGGGGCTCTTATGGCGCGGACAGGGGGGGGGGGGTTGGAAGGGAGGGGCCTGAAAGCTGGCAATTGGAGTATGGCGGGTAGACAGTACCTTTTCTCTCCTGCTTCGCGTACCCAACTAACAGCCTGTCCCTAGCCTTCTTCGCTTTGCCCCCTCCTTCTGGCCAGGTAAATATGGGCCCTTTGCCTTCATCTTTGGCGCCCAAGTGCGGCCGATCTGGGGCCTTTTTAATCGTCGGTAGGAGGGGGGGGGGGGGCACAAGGCTGCGCAAAATTTCCCCCACAAGGCTCCCGGCCTTTCCTATTCCGTGGAGATTGCCCTCCCTCTCTCCCACGGCCAGCCACATCAGCTGAAAGTTTTAAGAGCTTTGAGGTAGGGGGTGTAAATGCTCTCTGCTCACCTCTATTTGTGACCAACATCTCCATTGGCTTTCTGGACTCTTCCCCTCAAATCCTGTCCTACCAAAGCCGCCTCCCCACTTTCCTCATGGAAGCCTCCCCACCTCCAATTTCAATGCTGCTATTCTCGGCTTGCTCCTTGCCTTCCCTATCCGTCAGCAAAGGGGGCCGTAAATTTCGTGGCCTTTAAGGCGGCGGGGGAGGGGCGTGAATGAATGCAGAGTCCGTCTGCCAATGTGAGCGTGGAGGAGGGGCTTCCTATGGCTTTGTGCGGCCCTTCTCTCCTCTATTTCCACCCTGCCCATCTCAACACTTTGCCCCGCTAATTTTTGCCTCCGCGCCCTCTTATTCAACAGCGTCTGCGACGGGCGGCCGATTTCGGGGCCTTAAAGGCTGTGGGGGACAAGGCTGCCCACATGCTCCCGCCAGCCCCCTCATTCCCACTCGCTCTTCGGAATCTCCCCTTCAATTACCGCCCTGCTAAAGCAGCATCCCCGCTGTACTTACTAACTCCTTGCATACTACGTCTTCCCTACTTTGTGGGCCTCGATTGAAGGCCTTCCTTATTCCACGGAGACGAGGCCCTTCCTCTCTCCCGCGGCCAGCCAATTATGCTGCAAGTTGTGGGCTTTGAGGCAGGAGGGTTCTAAATGCTTCCTGTTTAGCCTCCGTTTCTGGGGGGTGTGTGGGGCGCATGCAGCCCCTCCCTATTCTGCTTCCAATTGCCTAAAATTCCGCTCTGATAAAGGCCCTGCTGCTCCTCTTCTCACCGACAGCAAGGGGGTGGCCAATTTTGAGGCCTTTGAGACCTTGGGGGAGGGGGTTTTGTGCGGGATCCCATTTGCTTCCTGTAAGTCTCTATTTCAGTCGCATTCTGCACACTTCCCTTCAATTGCCGCAGTGAAAATGGAGTCTTTCCTTTATCCTCACAGAAGCGGCTTTCCGCCCCCCTCAAATTCCCTGGTCCCGTGCTGCCCTCTTTCTGCAATCTAAAGGGGCTTTAGGAGGCGCAATCCCTGCTCCTATTCCCCAGGACTGTTGTGGGGGGGTATGAAAGGGGGCTTTCCAACCCAGCTAGTGGAAAGCGTGTTTGCCCAGACAAGTGCCGAGGGGATGACGGCAGTCAGAGGCCCCTCTTTTTCTTCATCCAGTCCACAGCATTTATCTGGCCTCACTCACTTTCGCCTCTTCCCCTATCGCTCATCTCTCTCTAACTCGAGCTACCTTTCATCTCCAGCTCAGTTGCTTGGCCTAGTAAGGAGGGCGGGGGGCTAGTACACGGGGTGGGCTGTTTGTGGGCCCTTCTGTTTGCAGCCCACTCCATCCTCCTCTACGCATCGCGCTATCTGTCACACTCGCCCCCCCCCCCCCCCCCGCTTCCTTATTGCCCCCTCTTCAGGCCGGTTAATTGTGGGCCCTCTTGCCTTCATCTTCACCGCCAAGGGTGGAAAGGCAGGCTGCCGATTTTGGGCCTTTTTAATCATTGGTGGTGGGAGGGGTGAAACGCTTTTGAGTGGAAGGGTGGGCGAGTGTTCAGGCTGGTTTGCCCCGGTAGGCGCTGAGGCAGGAAGGGGGAGGGAGGGCCCTCTCCCTTCCCCAACACTGTTTGTACGGCTTACTCCTGCCCTCTCCCCCGTTTCTCCCTCCGCTTCTCTTCTAAATTGGCCTCCCCTTTATTCTTCTCCATTTCAGTCGCTCAGCCTAGTAGGAGGGGGCTTGCACGCAAGGTGCTGTTTGTGGGCCCTTTTGGCCGCAGCTCACTCCATCCTCCCCTCACTAATCCTCTCCTTATTCACCACCGTTAGTGGCTGCTCGAAAGGAAGCTAAAGCGGCAAAGGGTAGGGAGGGCGATACGGGCTGCCAATTCCCGGGCCCTATAATCATTGGTGGGGGAGGGCTGAAGCTAAAAGCTGCTTCTCAACAGGCCTGGTAAATTAGTGGAGAGGGAGGGGGGGGGGGGGGGGGGTTTGAGCATGGGGATGTGTGCCGCTCTCCTGTTCGGCTGCCATTCTCCTGACTGGCTGCAATATCCCCACTCATTCTCGCTCATTTATAAGCGGGTTTCCCTCCCACAATACTAGGCCCCCCTTTCGCTGCATCTGGCTGGTGAAGGCCTGCCCCCCCGCATCGCCCTGCCCTGTCCATTTTCTATCCGCGCGCCCTCCTTCTATCGCACACTCCCCTTCCTCAGCTTCAGCCCCTGCCCTGGCTGTTCAATAGAGGGGGGGGGGAAGGGAGTTGGAGTGGGCATGCGGGAGGTGGGGCAAGCGCAGAGGGGGGAGGGCATGGGTATGGAGTCCAGCTTTGCCGTTGCTCTTGCTCTTCTAGATGCGGCCTCCTGGGTTTTCCAGCTCTCCCTTCTACACCCCATAAAAAAGGGGTTTTCCAGCTCTCCCTTCTCAGTCTGCCCCTCCCAGAAGCCTACGTTCATTGCCCCCGCTTTGCCACCTTTCCTCCAGAAGCCTCCCCAACTTCAGCCATTGTCTATTTGAGGGAGCAGTCCCAATCAGGCCCCCATGCCTAGAAAGGGGCCGCGGCAGCCTCCCTCTCTTTATCCCCATTCTGTCATGCCTCCTTTGGCCTGGCGCTGCACTTTTTGTGCCTTCCTGGTTGGCCATGTCATTTCCTCTCTCCCAGCAGCCCAAGTAGCTGCCGGCGAAGGGAAGGAGGGGAAACAGATAGCCCCCTTTTAGTTCCTCTGGCCCCGGCCCGCGAAGCAAAAGCCTGGTGCGGCGAGGGGGGGCGGGTGGCTAGAAGAGGGCGGTATCTCTTTTGCCCGGCGCTGTTTTTGGGCCTATCATCTCCAATGCAGACAGCCTTCCCTCATTCCCCTGCTCTTAGCCACGTCATCTTATCTCCCCTTGATTCTTGTTCTTTCAGGTGCCTAGAAAAAAAATGGTGGAGCGTCCTCCCCTGCAACTCTTACCCGGCCAGAATCAAGATCCATTGTCGACTAATACAGCTAATTAACTATTTTCCATTTTCTTCACTTGGTGTCAATTTCAGAAGTTGTTATATATTTAAATGACCCCAGGCTTTTTATTAAATGACTAAAGTTTGAAGAGTTATTGTAACTAAAGATCTCAATAAATTTTGTTTCTTATTGTCCAAAGTTCAATGATTGCTCATTTTCAAAGCAATTACCTGGATAGTGCATAGGGCGCCGCGGTTTTCTTGCTTTCAGGAATGGAGTGCCTGAAAATGTTCGGTGGCTGGGTTCAAGGAGCTGGTGGCTGCCGCCGGCCACTTTGGCAGCCAGTCCGCTGTGTCTCAACTTTGCCGCTCCCTCTCCTCACCATTTCAGCCCAGCTACCTCCATCCTAATGTTCAAAGGTCTCATTCTTCCTTTCTCTAATCCAATCGATGCTAACCGAAGCTCTAACTTTTAACTATAGCAATTTATCCTGACAAAAGGCATTTTCTGGTAAAGGCAACTCAGAATGGCAGATTAAACTATAGATTATTTTCGGCAAAACTTGTTTAGACTACCACCCAGCTCCCACAGTCTATTTCTGACCTTCGGGAGTTGCAGGCAGCCAGTGGAAGGCCTCTTCCTGAGAAGGATGGCGCAAACTGGAACGCCGTTGCTCTCACAGTATTCTAACGCTCCTCTTTACATCAACCTCACATTATCTATCCCTCCTGCCCCTTCCAGGAGCCCACGATAATGGAGCAAATGTGTGTAGAGAAATTGGGCGCCAGCAGCGGGGCCTGCTTCTCCTGCGTCTCCCTCCACTTCGGCAAGGACTTCGGAGACCTGTTCGAGACTGACACAGGTGCTGGCCAAAACGTATCTCCAGCCCCTCTTTAATTTACACCACTGATTCATGAGGGCATTGCAGAAGAGTGCGAAGTGTTGGAGCTGATGCTGACGGGGTGGGCAATCGTCCTGCTGGAGCCCGTGAAGGCCCAGGTGGCCTGCGTCCTGGTGGCGGACTTCATGGGGGCTCTCTGCGCCAAGCTCGAGTTCTTCGGCTTCGGTTCCTTCCCCTATCCTGCCTTCTGCCATCATCTCCCTCAACATCCCATATACTTCCCTTGCCACCCACTAAAGAGTGGGTGTCTATGCAGCCGTGAAGGATGGTGAAGGGGCGACCGGGAGCTCCTAGCAGATCTGCGTGAACTAGGCGGCTTCTACGAGCGCGCCAGCCTGCAGCAATGGCTACAAAAACTCTTCCGCGATAATGGACAGGCTAGCTAATTTCCCTCTATTTGTCGCTGAAAATGAAACCTGTGCTCTTTTCACCCAAGTTGCGAATTGCCTGAATCCAAAAGACAAGAAAATTCCTCATCTACTCATGGAAGCTGTTTTTGCTTGTTTGTCTTTTTGTACCTGTAGGTTATTCTTAAACTCTTTTCCCTGGTCGCTTGAATCCAAAAGACAAGAGCATTACTCCTCTACTAATGGAAGTTGTTGGCCTGTCCCAGAATTCTCCTTTTCACCTTCCTTGATGTTTTGCCCCCAATTAGCCTGACTTTTTCTCACCTCGGTTGGCAGCCTTTACAATGCTATGGAGATCATCCTTCCTTTCCCAAATCAGTTGGCGAAGGAGGCTTTCAATTTCTGGCTTTTTAAGCCGTGGGGGGGGGTGGTGGGCCCGAATTCTCCCCAGAAAGTACTCTTCCCCCCAATTTGTGTCCTGATATACATCTATTCCCAAGCCCTGCCCCACTTATTTTTGCCTTCATGGCCTCTCATTCACTAATCCTTGTAAGTGCCATAATTGAGAGCCTTTCCAGCTTTGCGGGGAATACCCTTCCTTTCTTAGTCTGCAAAGGGGCTTCCGATCTCAGGGTCTTTAAGGCGGCGGGGAGTAGGGGGGGGGGCTACATCGCGAGCAGGGCAGAAAGTGGGCGCAAGTGTTGGCCGGTCTCTGCGTCTCCTTTGTCTGCTCGTCTCTGGCCTTCGCTTTTACTCATACCACCCACAGCCACTATTCTGCCGCCACTCCTTTCTCTTTTATTCATCCCACTCTCATTAAGCCCTTACGGCTGCTGAGCTGCCAAATGCTTTCAAATCTTTTCATATGCTCAATCAAGGCCAGCGGTGGGTTGATAACAAATTGATTGCAGGTTGCAGACAGGGGATGCGGTGGTACACCTTCACAATGCCAGCGCCCCGTCATGCAGCTGGTTCAGCACTGGCGACGTTTGCCTCAACAACGGCTACTGATACTAGGCCGCCTACTGCCCCTCCTTCCTCTTTTGCCCCCCCCTCCAGCACAAGTTTTTGCGTTAAGTTTTATTTGAAATTTAAGAAATGTACATCTGCCCAATTTTTCAATTTTGCTCCAAAGTTGCTCACTTATCCTGCCTTATTTCTTGTAGTTTCACTGTTAAAAATAATTTCAATTTTATGGTCTATCGCGACTGCCAATTTCTGTCCTCAGAGGCTTTGCTGTACTTTTTCATTATTTGCAATTTATGTGATTTATTCTAATGGACCTTTCGTATTTCTTCAGCTTTCCTAATTTTCTCAATTTTGTCAATTTTTCTCATTTTCTGTCCACTTGGTCTCAACTCAACCTGACATTTTGAAAGCATATCGAATTAAAAATTTGCTTAGTCTCTGTTTGTTTTGGACCAATTTAATAAATTCGTGCAATTGGAAAATTTGCTTACCTGGCATATCCTGGCTGGTATCAGGATCGCTGTTGTACTCCAGCTGTGGACTAGAATTGACCTAGCTTTTGAGCAAGGTTTAAAATTATGAACCAGTGGTGATCAGGCACTGAATCACAACCATATTCCCTACCTTCAGCTACAGTTATTCTACCATTTTGTTGAGGGGAAAAAAAAATTTCGAGTTTTAATTTTGAAATCTTTGTTTTAAATTCAGATTTCTCCTAAACTCTTCATGGGCTCTGCCTACTTACAAGGGGTTGTGGCCTTCGCGGCTGGTCCGCGTATTTCTCTCCCCACTTCCAGGGGTTTCTGGCCTTCCTAGCCTCTCAGAGTTTATCTCTCCCCACTTCCAGGGGTTTCTGGCCTTCCTGGCCCGTCAGAGATCATCTCTCCCCACTTCCAGGGGTTTCTGGCCTTCCTGGCCCATCAGGGTTCATCTCTCCCCACTTCCAGGGGTTTCTGGCCTTCCTGGCCCGTCAGAGATCATCTCTCCCCAGTTCCAGGGGTTTCTGGCCTTCCTGGCCCGTCAGAGTTTATCTCTCCCCAGTTCCAGGGGTTTCTGGCCTTCCTGGCCCGTCAGAGTTTATCTCTCCCCAGTTCCAGGGGTTTCTGGCCTTCCTAGCCTGTATCTCTCCCCACTTCCAGGGGTTTCTGGACTTCCTGGCCCGTCAGGGTTCATCTCTCCCCACTTCCAGGGGTTTCTGGCCTTCCTGGCCCATCAGGGTTCATCTCTCCCCACTTCCAGGGGTTCTGGCCTTCCTGGCCCATCAGGGTTCATCTCTCCCCACTTCCAGGGGTTTCTGGCCTTCCTGGCCCGTCAGAGTTCATCTCTCCCCACTTCCAGGGGTTTCTGGCCTTCCTAGCCTGTCAGAGTTCATCTCTCCCCACTTCCAGGGGTTCTGGCCTTCCTGGCCCGTCAGGGTTCATCTCTCCCCACTTCCAGGGGTTTCTGGCCTTCCTAGCCTCTCAGGTTCATCTCTCCCCACTTCCAGGGGTTTCTGGCCTTCCTGGCCCGTCAGAGTTCATCTCTCCCCAGTTCCAGGGGTTTCTGGCCTTCCTGGCCCGTCAGAGTTTATCCCTCCCCAGTTCCAGGGGTTTCTGGCCTTCCTGGCCCGTCAGAGTTTATCTCTCCCCAGTTCCAGGGGTTTCTGGCCTTCCTAGCCTCTCAGGGTTCATCTCTCCCCAGTTCCAGGGGTTCTGGCCTTCCTGGCCCGTCAGAGTTTATCCCTCCCCAGTTCCAGGGGTTTCTGGCCTTCCTGGCCCGTCAGAGTTTATCTCTCCCCACTTCCAGGGGTTTCTGGCCTTCCTGGCCCATCAGAGTTCATCTCTCCCCCCTTCCAGGGGTTCTGCCCTTCCAGGGGTTCTGGCCTTCCTAGCCTATCAGGGTTCATCTCTCCCCACTTCCAGGGGTTCTGGCCTTCCTGGCCCGTCAGGGTTAATCTCTCCCCACTTCCAGGGGTTTCTGGCCTTCCTAGCCTCTCAGGGTTCATCTCTCCCCACTTCCAGGGGTTCTGGCCTTCCTGGCCCGTCAGGGTTCATCTCTCCCCACTTCCAGGGGTTCTGGCCTTCCTAGCCCGTCAGGGTTCATCTCTCCCTACTTCCAGGGGTTCTGGCCTTCCTAGCCTGTCAGAGTTCATCTCTTCCCACTTCCAGGGGTTCTGGCCTTCCTAGCCTGTCAGAGTTTTACTGCCCACCCTGTCTCAATTACAATTCTACCTCAACTAGGCTTCTACAGGGCTTTCCAGCCCAGTATTCCCAACTTGAAAGTGCTTACCTGAGTATTGTGGACTTGTTTTAGCCGTTGCTGTCCACTCCGTGGTCCTGGTGAGTCTGTCCCAGCTTCTTGCACAGTCCTGTGATCCTGAAGTGCAGTTCTGGTCATAACCTTTACCCTGTCCTGGGTCCTGTACCAAGCCCGCAGCGGCTTGGGAGTCTGCCCTGCCTCTCCAGCTAGCCTTCCTGATGGCTGTCCTGGTAGTCTGTCCTGGTTACCTTCTCCTGTTGTGATTCCTGGGGCCTGCAAAAGTCAACTTTGATAAGGAGTGGCAGTGGAAGCATCCTGGGCCTTCCCAGCTTAGAACTAACCACTCTCTGCTACCATGTTGTGATCGGCTGCCTCAATCAGGAGGACGGCAGTCTCTGAGACACTGTTAACAGCTATACCCAGAGAAATAGCCCAGTTCTCACTTACCTCAGCTTCACAAACTCCAGACAACCTTTGATTATGGCTTTTAGCCCTAACTTGTACCCTATAGCTCTGTTCTGCGAGGACACCTTGGTCCTGGACAAGTCCCACACCAACTCTGGTCTCAGGGACACCTTCAAGCTCTGCAACAGCTTGGTGATCGGGCAGCACTTCACCTAGAAGTCTCTGCTGCTGAGGTTGTCTAACCAGGCCCTGGTGGCCTTGATGATGTGGTGGATCTTGGTGTTCAAGAGGCTGTTGAAGGCCCAGAGTTTATCCAGCAACACCACCACTTCCAGCAGAGTAGATCACATAGTCACAGGAGGCACGTTGGGGCTGAGGGCTTAGCAGACTCAGAGACTGGCCAGAATGGGCTGTTTATATAGGAGAAAAGGGGGCTAGTTGAGATGCAGGGGCAAGGGGGGTGGATAGGCAAAAGATATGTTTGCCCAAGGTTGGGCAAAAAGGTTTAGTAGTTAAGGGATTGCAATGGGGATGGCAAACCAGAGGAATGGAATAGGCAGGCTTCATGTAGGCTAGCCTCCCGGGGCAGCTCATTTCCTAAACAGCTCATCCTCATTACTACCCCCAGCCCCCATCCATGCTTTAGCCTTGCACAGCCTTGTGTGTGAGGGAGTCTCCAAGCTCAGCAACCTTTGAGGTCCTGGCTGGGTGAGACCTGGTGTCCCTTGGCTGACAATGAGTGGCAATGGATCAGGTGACATGGGGACATCTAGGATTTTGGGGTTTTGGAGATGTCTGGCTTAATAAGATTAATTACAGGTGACACGGCGGGTAATGTCTCGCAACACGGGACTACTACTCTACTACTCGGATCTCATCGATAGTAGAGGTAAGCTATCTATTCATGTCACGCGTCACTACAAAGGGCAAGGCCCAGGCCAAGATCAAGACAATCAACCCAAATGCTGGAGACACCTTCATCGTTGCCCTGGGTGTGCTGGACAACAACTACAACTGGCTGGACCTCATTGTGGCCAAGCTCTTCACCAAGCTCAGCAACACCAGTGCCACCTTTGAGGGCAATGTGACCAGCCTCAACCAGCTTGCCAACCACCTCACTGGCATCTATGACAGCCTGGTCGCCGCCAACACCTCTGAGCAAGCAATTGATGCCCACAGCCACATTGTCTTCCAAAAGTTTCCTGGCCTAGCTAGGGACATCCAGAGGCAGTGAATCCACAGCCCTGCCATCCGCAAGGCCATCGGGATGGCGGTTGAAGATGTCTGCAACCTCCCCCCAGCCAAGGTCAAGAGCAGCAACGTCGACCTCCTCATCGGCCTGAATGCCTACAACAAGGTCATTGGACCCACCATCCCAGCCAAGGCCATCACCAACCTCCTCAGTGCCCACTTCTCAGAGTTCTGTGTCATCCTCAAGGGCGCCATCACCTGGGCCAAGGTCTCCATCACTGACAAGTCCCTGCTCCAGGGCTCTGTCATCTCCATGGTCTGATTTGCAGGTGCCCAGCCAATCAGCAGCCGATTAAAGTAATCTATTGCTAGTGCTATTGCTAGTGCACTAGGTAGTGCACTATGTAGTGCACTAGGTTATTATTTTAGCTCCTTTACATGCTAATGATGATGAAATGATGAATGACTTGGAGCATTTTTGGCAAGTCTAGGTCATCTAAAAGCTAAACACACTAAATAACAGTAGCTGAATTCAATGTAATGAGACATCCCACCACCATTCTTATAGCTGCTTATTTCACAAATGGCATTGGTCTAGACGCTATGGCTACATCACTAGGACATCACATCACATCATCATAAGCATTGGAAGACACAAGAGCCAAGAGCAAAATAAATTTAAGACTGTTACTTTGCGTATTCTTTACATGCCTTTACACGTCTTCAATATACCCAGTCTTAACTTTACTTTGGTGTGGAATTTCCCTTCCATGAACCGACTTCAGAGAGCAAAATTAATTGTTGATGAAAGTAAATTTTTCTTCAAATAAACATCTTCAAAAATTTTGCGTAGTAAATATTGGACTAGGCGGTTTGGAGAGTGTATTTGTTTGCTATATGGAGCATTTTTAATGTGTTTTTTTTTTAATTTTTGTCATTAATCCACATTTTTGATTATTCAGATGAAAGAAAGCAAGTCTCATCAAGTCTAAATTGCCAATAGGGCCAATAGGGGTCAGTAGGAGCCAATTTTTATGACATTTTAGCCATGTAAAGGGGAAATATATGTGATTTCAAACACACTGCCCCCTCCTAGCCACCTCCGGCAAGGTGACCTACCCCTAGTGCCCTAGTACCCTAGTGCATTACCCCTAGTGGACTTTCATACTCTCCATGCACTACCCCCTCTTAACGCACTACCCCTAGTGCACTACCTATAGTGCACTACCCCCTTAAGCATTGCTAGGGTAGTGCACTATGTTACTTTAATCGGCTGCAGTTTCCATCAGCTGACATGGCACCAGACTGGCCTTGACGAGGTGGGCTTTGCCAAGGACACTGACCTCATGACCACAACAGAGGACTGGCGCACAGAAGAGCTCCTGGCCCAGGTGGAGCAACAAGAGGATGGTGCCTTTGTGGTCCTGCTGTCCTTCAAGCTGGAGGTGGGGACCATAGCAAGCAACTTCTCCCAGGCCTTCACCCGCGCCACCTGGACTCACGAGCAGTTGACGGCAGCAGAGAGGGCAGAGTACTAATGATCAGGTGGCCAAGGGCATCATCATCCCAGCCACCTTGTCCACCACCTTGTGCATTTCAAGGCCCCACACATGAAGAAAGTGTGGCTGGTTGTCAATGCCATCTCCAAGTGTGGATGCCTGGCACACTGGCTCAATGACATGATCAGAAGGCAGGCCAAACCTGCCCTCATGGCCCTGATCAATGTCCAGCTGCGGCTGAGGACCAAGCGCTATGCCTTCAGCGCCAAGA
>JASANA010011030.1:0-23454 GCA_030248095.1 Ptycholaimellus sp. GST1_10 | reverse complement strand
TAGCAGCAATGGTTGGAATAAAAATGTCCAGTAATAAGTTTGTTGTAAACCTCTGAACAGAAGTAAAGACCACAAATCGTAAAACAGCTAGACCAATGAAATGTAAATGAAAATATTTATTGGTCTCTAAAATGGCAGTAGTCGAGCGATGGGATATAAGTAGCAAGAATGGGCGCAGACAATCTTAAACTAAAACATCACCTGTTTGTCTGCGATCATGAACAATCTATGTTAATTTTTTTGGTTGTTTTTCTGTGAGGAAAGAGATTTGGATACGTGTTATCAACTTTTAACAAAGATATGACGTCGAAGTATAAATGTTTAGTATGTTCAAATCCATGTTTCTCAGAAATCATTTAAACTTCAACAATGATAATACTTATTGCTTTGGCTGTCATTTCTGGATTAGCGGGATATTTTTTCAGGCGGCTAAGATTAAAAGAAGAACAGACAGAGTGTGGGCAATTTATAAGTAACCTTTGTTCATGCAAACATAGTCATCGTTGTGAACTAAACCATCAACTGAGCCCTGATTTATCAGACAGTCCTATGCTTCTCCAGATCAACCAAACTTTATGGTGATTTCCAATCTTTATACGTTGTTACAGACACAGAAATTGGCAACAGGAATTGCAATGAGCACAAACTAATGCGTTATCATGACAATTTTACTGATTTTAGTGCTAACGCTTGCATACCCTCTAAGAATTTAACCAAGACGAAAATGATGACAAATAAACTCATTTGGTGTACCAAACAATATCGCACATGGCATTTTGAGTGTAGAGGCTGCCAACGAAAATAAATGTTCAATCCTCTAAAAATGACCGCGATGAACCCAAAGAATGAAAAAATAGCCAACTCTCAGCAACGTAAAAAATTTTGGTATGATCAATCTGAATGGATATTAACAGAGGACGAGCAAGAGAAAAAACTGAGAAAACTAGATGATGGTTAAACAGGCACATAAACGTCGTAAAGCAGCAAAATCCGAGAAGGCAGCTGAGTGGGTTCTTGCCGTGCATCCCTTAAACAGCATAATTCAGTAACAGCATCATCAAACTTAACATCCAATTTATAAATTTTACATAAAACGATGCTAGAGTTGTGTACTTTCGTTAAGTATTGCTTTATCAGTTTGTGTCTAAATTTACTTATTTAGTGTTTAGTGCAGAATTCACTAGATTTTTTCAATATATGACTGTAGGTAGAGTTGCATTTTGTTATTAACTAAAACATATTATGCTTCTTATGCCGACTTGACAAATTGAACCAGGTCACTGTCATTGTGTGTTAGGAAGCAGCCTGTTGGCGGAGGCCAGGGCAGTCATAGCTCCGGAGGCCGTAGGGCATGGGTGCCTAGGCCCCGGAGCGTAGCCTAGCATGCGGACCAGGCGAGGCGAAGCGTAGGGGCCGTAACAGCCCGTGCCCGGAGGCCGGAGGAGTCTTTGTGCCCTGCCCAAAGCGGCGGGCGGCCAAGGCCACCTTAAGCAGATACCTCATTTTCGGGTCCAGATATTCACACAAACACATATATATATATATAACAGGTACCATCGACAAGCCGAAAGAAAGCTCTTTTGTCCTGAAAAAATCGATTGCCCCGAGTGTAAAGCCAAAGAAATTGCCCTACGATTAGTGGAATCAGCTTGTGGGGCATTCGCATTTTGTTTTAGCGCGCAGTTCCAGGGCTCTTTTCAGGCGCGCTCTAACAAAATACAGATGACACAGCAGATTCCACTAATAGTAGGGCAATTTCTTTGGCTTTACACTCGGGGCATCCTTTTTGACCGCGAAGCGGGCCCGAAAGGCCCGCGTCGCGGTCTATACACGTGACCGTCTTTAGGAACCGGTCCCGGACTAGTAGAAACATCAATTTCCTGAAGTAGAAATTTTTTCCCCAAAAATGAGACATTTTCTTTGTAGCAGCTGAACTCTGGCTAAAAGCAGCTGAACAGAAGACTGGAGTTTTTTGTTCACAATTCATGCCTGCTGATTCTAAATCTGTGCTTACATTTGAATTTAGATGAAAAACCACAGACTTTTATTTTTGAGTATAGTGGCAGTGTCTGAAATTATTGCGCGTTCTCACTAAAAATCATGAAGTATACTGCCACATTTACTGATTTTAGCTTTTTGATTTGTTCTAAATTGTTGTACCCAAGTATTAAGTTGTGTAACACTGTTAATCGTATTGTGGCAGTAGCAGAATTATTGTGCATTCTCACTAAAAATCATGAAGTGTACTGCCACATTTACTGATTTTTGCTTTTTGATTTGTTCTAAATTGTTGTACCCAAGTATTAAGTTGTGTGACACTGTTAATCGTATTGTGGCAGTGGCTGAAATTATTGCGCGTTCTCACTAAAAATCATGAAGTATACTGCCACATTTATTGATTTTAGCTTTTTGATTTGTTCTAAATTGTTGTACCCAAGTATTAAGTTGTGTAACACTGTTAATCGTATTGTGGCAGTAGCAGAATTATTGTGCATTCTCACTAAAAATCATGAAGTGTACTGCCACATTTACTGATTTTTGCTTTTTGATTTGTTCTAAATTGTTGTACCCAAGTATTAAGTTGTGTGACACTGTTAATCGTATTGTGGCAGTGGCTGAAATTATTGCGCGTTCTCACTAAAAATCATGAAGTATACTGCCACATTTACTGATTTTTGCTTTTTGATTTGTTCTAAATTGTTGTACCCAAGTATTAAGTTGTGTAACACTGTTAATCGTATTGTGGCAGTAGCAGAATTATTGTGCATTCTCACTAAAAATCATGAAGTGTACTGCCACATTTACTGATTTTTGCTTTTTGATTTGTTCTATTTGTTGATTTGTTCTAAATTGTTGTACCCAAGTATTAAGTTGTGTGACACTGTTAATCGTATTGTGGCAGTGGCTGAAATTATTGCGCGTTCTCACTAAAAATCCTGAAGTGTACTGCCACATTTACTGATTTTAGCTTCTTGATTTGTTATAAATTGTAGTACCCAAGTATTAAGTTGTGTGACACTGTTAATCGTTTTGTGGCAGTAGCAAAAATTATTGCGCTTTCTCACTAAAAATCATGAAATGTACTGCCACATTTACTGATTTTTGCTTTTTGGTTTGTCCTAATTTGTTTTACCCAAGGATTAAGTTGTGTGACACCGTTAATCGTATTGTGGCAGTGGCTGAAATTATTGCGCGTTCTCACTAAAAATCCTGAAGTGTACTGCCACATTTACTGATTTTAGCTTCTTGATTTGTTATAAATTGTAGTACCCAAGTATTAAGTTGTGTGACACTGTTAATCGTTTTGTGGCAGTAGCAAAAATTATTGCGCTTTCTCACTAAAAATCATGAAATGTACTGCCACATTTACTGATTTTTGCTTTTTGGTTTGTCCTAATTTGTTTTACCCAAGGATTAAGTTGTGTGACACCGTTAATCGTATTGTGGCAGTGGCTGAAATTATTGCGCGTTCTCACTAAAAATCCTGAAGTGTACTGCCACATTTACTGATTTTAGCTTCTTGATTTGTTATAAATTGTAGTACCCAAGTATTAAGTTGTGTGACACTGTTAATCGTTTTGTGGCAGTAGCAAAAATTATTGCGCTTTCTCACTAAAAATCATGAAATGTACTGCCACATTTACTGATTTTTGCTTTTTGGTTTGTCCTAATTTGTTTTACCCAAGGATTAAGTTGTGTGACACCGTTAATCGTATTGTGGTAGTAGCAAATATTATTGCGCGTTCTGACTAAACATAATGAAATGTACCGCCACATTTACTGATTTTTGCTTTTTGATTTGTTCTAAATTGTAGTACCCAAGTATTAAGTTGTTTGACACTGTTAATCGTATTGTGGCAGTAGCAAAAATTTTTGCACGTTCTCACTAAAAATCATGAAGTGTACTGCCACATTTACTGATTTTAGCTTTTTGATTTGTTCTAAATTGTAGTACCCAAGTATTAAGTTGTGTGACACTGTTAATCGTATTGTGGCAGTAGCAAAAATTATTGCCCGTTCTCACTAAAAATCATGAAATGTACCGCCATATTTACTGATTTTTGCTTTTTGTTAATCGTTAATCGTATTGTGGCAGTGGCTGAAATTATTGCGCGTTCTCACTAAAATCCTAGGGCGCGACAGCGCCCTAGTTATGAATGGGTGATCGAGTTTTTGCATGGTTGCGTGTGACCGAATTGATTGGAAGACTGGTATGTTGAACCCTAGGACATATATACATCAATCGAAAGCATTTTGAGAAACCATTTTGAGCAGAAATTTCATCTAAAAATTCCACTGCTCATTCATAAGCAGGTGGCAATTTTGGCGAAAGGAGGACAATAACTATAGAGAAAAATAATATATAATTAAAAAAATGCAAAAATTCAAATAATTACTATAAAAACTAATCAAATAAATTTTTAGTTAAACTTTTAGCTACAATAAAATTAAAAAGCAAATAAATTGGAAAATATTAGAATCAATCTAAAATGCAATAATGAGTCAAATTATGCAGGTATTTGTAATACGATCATTTTTGATTTCAATGTGAATCATGCTCCAATTTTGGAATTTTTTTCTTCGTAGCAATACTACTTAAGGCACGTGGCTTGAAAGGCTTGTAGGGGGTGGTTTTTGTATTTATGAAATTGAAACTTTCAAGAATGACTCATCATTAGAGCAAATTCTGACAAATAAATTATAAATGCTACCATAAATTGCCGCCTTATGAATGAGCAGTGGAATATTTAGATGAAATTGCATTTTAGTCTTGTCATGAAATGTACCGCCACATTTACTGATTTTTGGTTTTTGATTTGTTCTAAATACTTGGGTACTACAATTTAGTCTACCCTAGGCTTAGTCAAATAAAATTGTATAGTGGCAATTGCGTAGGCTTCGCTTGCGAAGCCTTAAAGCTGGACTCAACCATGACCAGTTGGTATATGCACCAATAGTAAAAATTGCCGGCTAATCATTGATCAATATAGCTCCATGCTCTCACCTTGCCACCCCGTTTCAAATTCAAATAGCTATTTTAGGGTAGATAGCTACCATGGCATTGAGGTAAGTCAGCCTCGACCTCAAGGTCGAGGTAGATAGTGATTCAAATTGGTCTTGGCCAACCTACCTCTAATTCTTGGTCGAGGTAGACGGCCTGTAATGTAAAATCCTGGTTTTCTAACATTAAATCTGGGCAGTGGACCGCATTGGGGTAGCTCAGACAGCCTTTAGTTCCAAAATAAGTAAATGCCTAGAGTTTTGGAGCAAGAATAATCAGTAAGTCCCGTGGCACGCATTCATGCGTATTTGCTATGCAAAGGAACCATATTTGGACTATGCTAGCTTCGAGAAAGATATGCCCATTTAACTACAGTTCGAGGGATTGCTGTATATACTACTGTGTATTAATCCTGAACAATAATTAATTTACTGTTATAAATGCAAAATCGGCTATTTTTTACAATAGGTACATTTATTCTGGGTACATCAAACTCATTGTATACTGGTTCTATAAAAGGCTTAGGCTTAGTCAAAAGAATTTGTATAGTTGCAACTGCGTAGGCTTCGCTTGCGAAGCCTTAAAGCTGGACACAAACATGACCAATTAGTAAATGTACCTATAGTAAAAAATTGCCGCAAAATCGACTGAGCCCAACTAACATTTGTAACATGGGCGAATTGGGTAGATTTCAGTAATAGTAAAAGAGTGGGTAATTATTTACCAACAATCGCATATGAAATGAAGGGAAAACAATTTGAAATCATGGCACAGTTGAATCTGAGATGGTAGATGGGCCCAAAAATGGGTTCAGGTCTTCGCGGAGAGGCTTCTTTGAGGTTCCTGGCTTTTGCTGTCCAAGAAGGGAGTCGTTGAGGAGGCGGACGTAGCCCTTGGTGTAGATTCTTCAGAAGCAGCCCATATCCATCGATCCAGATCCATCGAATGACACAGGTCAAACTGCTGCTTTTCCCTCAACCTCACCCCGATTCTTTCAAAACTTCCAAACTTTCCTCGCCCTCCTTTCCCCTTTCCCTGTTTCTTCCACAAGGTAGTACATTAGCTTACACTCCATGCCTTGAAATCCGCACAAAACCTACTCTGAGCGCACATTTGAAACATCGAGATTGAACATTACCGACTGTTACATAATGGAGCAAACACTATCAAGAGATTTCAATAAAAACCAATATGGTTTCTCAACCAAATTTGCTGATTTTTTCAGGGAATACTGGAAATGTTGGCCGCTCGCGGCCCTGCTTTGGGAGCTTGGCGGAAATATATTGTTCTCAAGTTATAACCCAAAAACCTAATGTTTCAACACCCAAAAAGTGAATTAGGGGAATTATTAGGAAATTGGATCTAATTTTGGGCCCCAGTAGGTGAATTTCGATGCTGAACACGATTCTGGCCATAAAATTGAAAATTTCTTGAAATTTCACACAAATCCAGCAGCCTGATGTTTCAAAAACCAAAACTGAATTCTAGCCGTTTTGAGTGGTAATTTACTCTAATTTTGGGACCCAGTACATATATATTTGGTACCATCGGCAGGCCAAAAGTGGGTCTCTTTTCTCCAAAATTTGCAATTGACTCGAGTAAAAAGTAAAGGAAATACATTTTATACTAGTGGAATCTGCTTGGACAGTTGCATTTTGTTTTTGGCGCGCAGTTCAGTGTCTCTTTCCATGCGCGCCCAAAAACAAAATGCAGATGACGCAGCAGATTCCACTAGTATAAAATGTATTTCCTTTACTTTTTACTCGAGTCAATTGCAAATTTTGGAGAAAAGAGACCCACTTTTGGCCTGCCGATGGTACCAGATATTTCTTCCACTTTTAATATAGTATAAAGTGTTTTTTTTTTGTTTTTTTTTTTTTTTTTTTTTGGTTGTGGTGGGGGGGGGGGGGTTTTTTTTTTTTTGTTTTTTTTTATGTTGGTTTTTTTTTTGGAGTTTTCAATTTATAAATACAAATTTTATAATGTTGGTTACATATTTAACTAATATTTTATTGGATAAATTTGAGAAATTTTCTTAGATTATGTTTAGGAGAATCGATTTTTGGGAAAATAGAGCTTTACATTAGGCCTTCCGATGATACCAGTTGTTTTCTCAACTTTAAACAGACAAAAATAAAAAAGAACGCTTGAGAAGGATTCGAACCTGCCAGGTTCATTCATCTGATCAATCGCGTACACCACTACACCACTGGGGCATATGCCACCTTAGCCTAACTTCAGATTTATCAATAAATGACTACATGATGAAGCCCAGTGACCGGGGGCAGGGGACGGGGGAAGAAATGAATACCTACTATCGTCCATTGAATAGATGCGGAGAAGAAGGAGGAGGAGGAGGAGGAGTAGGAGTTCGGACAAATGGTTTTTTACAAAATTTACTACAATTCTGCAACTTTTCAGCGATTTCTCGCGAGTTTTGGTCAATTTGATGATGCTCTTTCCAATGCAAAAAGAATTAGAAAGATTGAAGCTCCGTGACGAGCTAGAGCCTTATCAAAATAAAGATCTAGCAATAACCCTCAAAACATACACCTGGGTCGAAAAGAGGGGCTGGGCGCTGACGGTTCGCTTTGCTCCCTCGCGCCAGCCCAATAATGTATAAAAACAAATTGTATATTGAAATTATTTGAATTTAATTGAATTGATTAATAATAAGCAAATTAATAATTGAATTATGGTTTAAAATAAAAAATAAAAAGTTGGCTAAAAAATAATTTATGAGGAAAAAAATAATTTTTGCTTGCCGATGGTACCACATGTTTTATCCACTTTTGTATATAAAAAGCAAAAAGTTTTGCATAGAATTAGGTTCGAACCTAGCCCTCACTTGTCCAAGTCAGACGAACAAGCCACTTGACCACTCAGCCGCATGTATCACTGTACATAATTAACCTATACTAATTACATGTAATTACCAGTGGACCTTGTCGATTGATGCTTTAGTACAGGCCGATTAAATACCTACTATCGTCCATTGAATAGATGCGGAGAAGAAGGAGGAGGAGGAGGAGGAGGAGGAGGAGGAGGAGTTCGGACAAATGGTTTTAAAAGATTTTTTAATGATTGCTGCAACTTTTTGGCGATTTCTCGCGAGTTTTGGTCAATTGGATGATGCTCTTTCCAATGCAAAAAGAATAATATCGATTGGATTCTTCTGTGAGGAGCAGGACCCTTATCAATTTTAAGATCTAGCAATAGCCCTAAAAACGTACACCTGGGTCGAAAAGAGGGGCTGGGCGCTGACACTTCGCTAAAGCTCCGTTCGCGCCAGCCCAATTTTCACTCAGGAGATGAAAATGGCCATAAAATACAACACATTTTACTCTAAATTTGTTTTGGGACCTGTGCAAAATAACTTGAACTGTGACAATTGTGTTTCTCGAAATTCAGCAATTTCACCACAATTCTGGATATTTTTGTGTTTTCAAATGAGCACTATCATTTCGGCCATAAAATTCCCGTTCGAATGGCGTTAAAATCATGCAAAAAGCTTCAGTAGAACCAAAGTTATGCCCTTTTTGAACTGCCGCCCAGGACTTGGCCTGGGGGCAGTACTAAGTATTCACCCCAAAAAACCTCTAAGTCCCAGACCCCAAATTTCAGGAAACATCATTTGAGTGGGTAGCTAAACCTGGCACTGTACTCTTCGGATTGCTCTTTGATTCCCATTGATTAAACAGATGAATCACCAAAAAACTTGATACTTTCTGTTGAAGCGGCATGGGAAAGAGTTACCTTAGGCCAGATTAAAGGGGCGGCAGTTCAACTCATGGGTTCAGCCACTTTGTGCAAATGAACCCCATGTTATACTAGTAATGTTTAAGCTACCACCTACCTCGAATTCAAGGCCCAATTTGAATCGGGCACTGATACTCACAATCTCTTTGCCTTCTAACCTCAAATGTTGTAAATTGTTTTCAACTAAGCATTCACAACAAGTGGCCAGGCAAGATTCTGCCAGTCAAGCAAACCAAGCTTCACACATCCAAAATTGATCGCTGATAAAATCTTTGATCACACAACTGCCATATTCCTGAATCAACGCGATGTGGGATCATTTTCAATCTGGAATAAGCTGAAAATGATTTCTGCAAGTATGCCAAAGCGGCACTTGACTGCCTGTCCACTTTGCCGAGATTCCATCAATCTCTGTGCAGTTCAAGCGCATCTATTGAAGGTTCCAAAAATTAGCGAGAATTAGAATTAGCTGAGAAAAATCAAGAGTAGCAATGGTCACAATTCTTTTCCAGCTTCCACCCCCATTTATTTTCATTTCCGAACAAAAATATTTTAGCCTTTGCATAAAGAAACAAATGAATTTTAGTGAATTTTTATAAACTGGTTATGTAAAAATTACAAAAATGAATAGGTCAAATTAATGTCTTGGCAGGCACATGTGGGCAAGGAACTCGGTTGGGCCTGCGGCTTTTGCAGCTATGCGAGCGGCAGCTTCAACGAGCTGGCCCGACACTGCCTTTTCTCTGGTGGCTGTCGATTCTCTTTGCCCAACTCTTCTCATCAGAGCAGCACAAATTGCAGGCCACCCAGCCTCCGAAATGCGCTGGCGACAGGTGGAAGCCATGCTTTCCGCCTTGTCTGAAATCCAGAGCCGCCTCTCTATAGTTCAGAAATTCATTTTTTTTTAATTTTTATACTTTCTCTTGCGACTGGGCTCCCATCCATGTTTGCACAAATGCATCGAGCCAAACCCAACGATGAAACGTGATCAGAGTCGGGAACGAAACCGCAAAATTGCTGCAGAGTCCTGAGGAGGAATCGAAAAGACTGGAGGAGGTTGGGCCGGATAGGCTGGCCAAGATAGACGACAGCTTGGCGGACTGCACTACTGACCTGCCTGACGCTGCTGGTTCAATGATCATCCAAATACTTTCTCCAGCCACTCACAATCAAGCTTCAGAGGAATCATTCGAGAGCAGCAGCGAGTGCCAGAAAGCAGTAGTGGACCCCTGGCTTAACGAGTCCCAGCCAGACATCGCCCATCGGCCTCTCTTCCCGCTCTCCATCAGTCGGAAGCTTCTGCCTGCTAAATCCGCCAAGCCATCTGCCAGTTCCAGCTTTTTCCGTTTTTTTCTACCGTCTCATTCGACCTAATACCAGATTACGATTTCGGCCTAGAGGCGGCTGCAACTCTGCCCCAAAATTTTTCTTCTGAATTTAATCACAGCCTCCATCATTTTCTGAAAAATTTGCAAATAGTTTGAGAAAATGAAGGAGGCTGCGACTAAATATACTCACTGCTTGCAAAATTTGGCTAAATGACTAAATCCGACAGCTGAACCCTGGCCTATTTTCTGCTGCAGGGAAGGCGAGAAATGCCCTGCACGGGAAGCGACGCCAGCACCTGGCCTGGTCCATAGCGGCTGACTATCTGGCCAGGGAGGACGGACGCATCCACTGCCGCCTCCCCGACTGCGCCTGGAGCAACGCCAACATCACCAACGCCGTCTACCACCTCTGTCGCCATCCCGACCTCCCGCCGGACATCGCCGCCCGCCTCCGCGCCGAGTGCCTCAACTTCCCCAAGAATAGTTTGTTCTTTATTTGGCCCCTATTTGGAGATAGTTGGGTATTGGGTGAGATTGGGGGTGAGGTTGCAAACGAATCCATAAGAATTTTGAATCCATAATTCTCGCTTCGAGCCCATGAGGCCCCCAAAATGGAGACAAGAGATTTCTTACAAGGCCACTGAAAAGAAGCGGTTTGACAGAAGGCGGCAAACGAGGCCCCAGCCTGCGACACCCTGTCTGGGGACTGGCAGAGGTGAGGGAGGAGGAGGGGCTTCTCTTCTGCACCCTGCCCGACTGTCACTGGTCCATGCCTTCGTAAGTTCCTCGCCCCCCGCACTCGGAGTTGTAGAGGACAGGTGATTGCAGGCAGAGAGATGCCGGCCGAATGAGTGCCCATCTACTGGCACACAAAGACCAGCCTGAGCTAGTGGCTCAATTGCAAGAGGCCCTGGCTGCCTATCGCAGTTGATTTGGTGTGGGCGGACTTGTATCGATTTTCTTTGACAGAGGCGATTTGTTGTGCTTGATTGTGCCTGGAAAAAGATCAGACCTCCCAAGCTGGACTCTAATTGAGACACTCCGATCGGATGCATGCCCCATTTGCGCTTTCCAGCTAGGAAGGAGTTCCTGGAAAGCCTTTTGCGGGGACAGTAATTGGATGACAGCTCTTTCGAAGCGCCGCTTCATGGGAGCTCGTAAATTTCGCACAGGCCATCAATCCCATGGCATTCAATGGCCGCGGACCAGACGAGGGCAATTCGAATCGTAGGCCTTCTCAAACGCATATCACATCACCCCACGTCCCCGGCTGACTAATATCATTTGCAAATTTCGATACCCTTCATGTGCCAACTCTCATCAGTGACTTCACATTGCGCCAAAACAAAGGGGGTGTCCACTTGCTCAGACATTCGACGCCCTCCCCCCTCATCAAGCATCATCCAGGAGGAAGCGTCTGGGCTTTTTGCCGCCGCCTTCAATTCCTCCACCCACCCACTCCAAGTCTTATCACCAAGAGCCAGGCCATCCACAAACTCCCCTTTTCATTCCCTCCCTTCATTTGCCGGGCGATCCAACTAACTCACCCCGCTCCTTCCACCGACAGTTACTAATGGCCCCGCAATATTTGATGGCCTCGGGATATGCTTGGCGCTTGTCAAAGTAGTTCTCCCACAATGGAACTGCCTGGAGGCGGAAGTGTCGTTAGAGAAGCGGCCCTTCCAATTGGAAAGGGCTTAGAGAGGGTGTGAGAGCCTACTGATGCTCCAATTGCGCTACTTTTCCGCCCACGACCTAAGCTCTTGTTCCTCTGCCCCCCCCCCCTCTTCTCCCCTTTTGTGGCATTCTGAGGTAAGGGCTGGGCTAGGTTTGCGTGACATATTGCCCTTGGGGCCGTCAACGAAGCTGCTTAGCGAACGCCCTCCCCCCCTTCCTGTGCCAGTGTGGGCGGATACGTGAGGCGCAGCTTAGGGGAGGCATTATTTTTAGGCATCGGATTCCTCATTAGGCTTTGGCTAGGTTCGAAGAAATTGAGAAGCATCACTTTTTGCCCCTACCTTAACCAGAGAGGTAGTAGAGGTGTTTTCCTGATTTGCTTCGGCAATTTCAAACAATTTCTTCTTGAAAATATCCCAAAAAAAATTCTTGATTTCGCTTTTGGCAATAAAATGTCTGTGCATTCGCAGAATGATTGATCCAAAATAATTGCAGCAAAGTAGGCAATTACGAATAATTGCCGAAATCACTGCATGCATGCCCAGATTGCTTATTACTCATTGTCCAAAAATGGGTTCAATGCCACAGGCGTAGTGAACGGTTTTCCATCCACTTTCATCCTTATGGAATCGCTGTCCAAAAATAAATTATTTTGTTGCGCGAGGATTCTGCCAAATGAACTTGGAAAGAAATTGAGGCGTGTAAGACAGAATGGCCAGAGAATCAGTGCTGACGATACTGGCTGTCCTCACCGTTGGCATTTTCGCATCTTCTTCAACAGTCAACGCCAGGTTACCCCCAATTAGTCATCGCACAACTTCAACAGTCATCGCACAATTGTCGATTGTGAAACTTTTATTACTCTGCCAAACAGAGCCTGATTCTCTCTTTTGAGACTGAAAAAAGCCCAACCATTTCCTTGCCAGCCTTTTTCATCTCCTTCTCTTGTCCACCCAGCCGGAATTAATTGTCAAACTGCAGCAGGTTCAACTGCTTCTTCGCACCGGTGCAGTGCCTTCGCATGCAGGAGCTGCAGCGGATCGGCCTCGGCCTACAGCGCCACCGGAAGGTCGGCACCCTGCCCGCCGGCCATCGCCCCGTCCCCTCACCCTCCCTACTCAGCCAGCTCTACCCTCAGCAGCGGATGGACAGCCCCCCTCCACTCATCGTACGCGCTTGAGCTCTCCTGTCCCCCAACCCTCCCTACCCCCCTTTTGGCTTTTCTACTCCGCTTTACCCCCGAACACCTGTGCAACTCTACAACCGCTTACTCTGGCTTTTTGTGATAGCAACGATTTCTTGTCCATGCACCTCAGCTGTGTGACAGTCCACCGAGAAGAGCCAGAGATGCTTGGGCTACGATTGGAGCGGAAAGTTGGTTTGAGTGAGAGACGAAAGAGCAGGTAGGGGGGTTGAGGGGTCAGAGCGGCTATCACTGGAGCAGGCTTTCAATCTGGCTCTCTTGGTTCGGCCCAGGTCTCAGCAATCTGCAAACGCCATTCTATTTATTGATCATGCCAAAAGATCAATAGCCATGCGTGAACAAACGCAAGCAATGGGCAGAATACGAGAGGCAATGGAAAATTGGGTGGCAGCGTACAGAGTGACAAGGATGGTGGGAAGCATGTGAAAGTGTGGGGCGGGCGAACCTGTTGGATAGCAGAGGAGGAGAAGTGTGGTGCAGAGGTGAGGATGGGTGGTGAGTGGAGGTGGAGGAGGGGTGAGGGCAACTACTGGCGGTAGGAGCGACGGGTGAGACTGCACTGGATGGGGCTGAGGAAGCAGTTGCGGTAACGCTTACTGCGAAAACCACCACCACCTGCTCGCTTCGCCCTTCAAGCACTCATGGTACAGTTGAAGTTTGGACCAAGATGCCACATGTACATTTTACTGATCGACCAGCTACTTTACGCCCTTCAACCTTCCCAGTTCCCACCGCTCTCCCATTTGTTACCCTTACCAAATCTGACCACAAAATGATATTGATTTACGGTTACGCATCAAATCCTTCCACTTTCTTATCCTGTAATGTCTAGCCCTGAAACATGAAAGAAACAGTTTTTGAATATTGTGGTATTGGAGATTATTGTCGAATTCGTAATCCTCTACTCCTGTTAAATCTACGCAGTGGAAACAATGAGGCCAACAGGCGATAGGCAGGCGTGAGTCCGTTGAAGAGGACTTTGTCCAGGCCAAGCAGAACATCGTCCAGCCCTTCCCTCTCCGCTCCACCCACAGCCAACTGCACCGCCAGCAGCACCCCCGCGCTCAGCAACAGCCACATCATCCTTTACTCTCTGAACGCTTTCAAACGCCCTCCGTTTTTGGTTGGCGAATAAGAGCTCAAGTTTTCGGTCAATTTGCAGTTCATCAGTCTTCAAGGTGGTATAGAGGTTCCTGCAGAATAGGACTGGAGCAAACTGCATCTGGATGAGATCGGGAGACTCCTGACAAACAAAGCAGTTATATCCGGAATGCCCCATTATAGCTGCGCACTATGGAGGATTAAGCCTGCCTAACGAGTCTGGGATGGCGGCAATAAAATATCATGCCCTACCTGGAATGGCTTATTAACCAGAATTGCAGTTTAGAGTAGAAGTCAAAAGAGCCAAAAGCCTACAGTAGAGAATCGAGTTGCCAAAAAGGGGCCTTCGTTGAAAGTGACCTAATGGCATCCTTTCTAGGTCAAACAAAGTTAGCCAAAGGGGAGACCACTTTCCATTCCCACCCCCTTCAATCCCTGAGTCCCCCCCCCTCCCAGAGCATAGCATTCAATTCCTAGCCAAGGCAAGAAGCAATGGGGCCCCATCCTCTCTCTCTCTATCCAGCCATCTATGGAGGGAGAGCAGATTTGCGGCCTCCCCTAGAAGGAAGGCGGTGGCCTACGGAATTGGCCTCATTTCTAGACAGCCAGCACTGCCCTGGGGGTCTCCTCCCTGCGCCCTGCCTGCCCTGGAGCGGGGAAGGGGCAATGAAAGAGGCCTCAAACAGAGGGAAGCGCCTTCATTTGCTTGTTGACGAGAAATTGCCCGGCCATTTCCATGCCAGGCTGGGAAACTGACCTGCCCGGCCATTTCTGTGTCGCGGAAGCAATTGGCGAACGGCAACATGCAGGACTCCTTTGCAGCAAGGCCTTCCATAATCTCCGACCCCCATTCATCAGGCAGCAGTCTCAGACGCATGAGGGAAGGGGGGAAGCTGGGCATCTGAAGGCTGGAGGAAAAGTGTGAGCTGGAGGCTAGGGGAGTCTATAGAGCTAAGAGTGGGGTAAACAGGTGTGAGACATGGCGTCATTGGCCGGACACTCTAGGCCAGCGCTCATGAAGCGGTCATGAAAGGAGCCAAAGCACCCAGCCGCATGGCCCTGATGGATGCCTCTGTCCACAAGCAGTCAACGGCTTGAAGCCATCAGTCAGGTCTGGGTCGAGGTTAGTTGCCTCTGATCCCCGGCCACCTTAATCCAAACAAAAAGCTTTTGCTTTGATAGATAAAGGCAAAACCCTGGCCAAGGCGAAATAATTTTTTACGAAAATCATAAAAGTGTGCCCGAAACTGGATCAAAATGAGCCAAAAATTTAGCCTCTATAACAAGCAATAAATGATGCCTAAAATGTTGCATTTTGATGAACTGTTTCCGCACAAAAACGAAAGACTGTCGGGAAACAAAGATGTTGTGTGGACTGCAGGGTCTTTGAAAAATGCACTAATGGAGAGGTGTTTGAAAGCAATGGTTTTGTAATGACCACTTAGAGTAGAGCCCTTTTATTGCGCTCAATCGACAAAAAAAGATGAGACAAAAATTGAGCATAAATTAAGCCCAATAACCAACTTCGGCTGCATAGTAATGCGGAAAAAATGTTTTTAAACAAGAACCTCATTTAGCTGCACTGCTGCTGATGAGCAAATAAATTTTCTCCCCTAAATCATCGATTTATTCCGTTTTTCCCATTTATTCTTTGTTTTTCCTTCAATTCAGTTTGCCTTGTTTGTTTCAACCCTAAATTCGTGGACGGTGATGGAGGCTGGACGAAACAGATAATCCTCAAAGCCAGAGAGAGATAACGATGCAAATAGGGCTTTGAAAGAGGAGATGCGGGGGGGACTGGCGCTACGAAGGAGACGAGTTTCTGCGGTTTTGGGAGCGGCTCCTACTGGGGCGACGAGATGATGGGCTGTGCGCAATGCGCCTAATGACAGTCCAGCTCACACCCCGCGCTGACATCTCCCTTCCATACCAGCCCCTCTTTTGCGCAACCTTGAGCATAGATTGTCCTTCAAATCCGTGCTCCTGGACTTTGATAGGCGGATGATTGTGTGTGGATGGTTGAAGAGATGCTGGGACGGCTTCTGGCAGCAGTGGCGGTGCTGAGTTTGACGGCACTGGCCTGCTGTCCCGATGGGAGCATGAAGTGGGGCAAGTTCTGCTACGCTTCCTCCTTCCCGCATGCGGCAACCTACAGGTTCTTAGCAGTAACAAAAGATAGGCTTTCATCGTCCTCAGGCATTTTCTCTCAACACAGACTCATTTCTCATCTGCAAAGGGCTCTTCACCCTCTGTCGAAACCTTTGCAGAGTCTAGTTTGGCATTAGCTCCCCATGATTGCCACAATTATTATTGATGCAGCCTAAATTCACCGAAATAGTGAGTTCTTCGTTTGCAGCGGGTCCGTGAAAGCGTGCAAGGCGAAGAACATGTTCCTTGTCTGGCCGCATACCAGCCTGCAGGACGGCTTCTGGGTTCCTCCCTCCATCCTCCCTCTCCTCCTTCAACCTCCCCATCCGTTCTTAGGAAGTGTCCGCGAAGCTGTTCCCGCGAGCCCCGCGCGGGGGCCTGCGCTTCTGGTACGGGGCCAGTCTGGACGCGGAGGGCAAGATCTTCACCACCCTACAGTCCGACATGCTTGCCGAGGCTGGCACCATGGACTGGTGAGGAGGGGGTGGAGGAGGAGGAGGAGTTTGAGGGAGGGAAGATTGCAGGGCTCCGAGACCGTCCTGCATGACACTGCAGATGTACGGCACCGATGAGGTGGCGGGGCCGACCACCAATGCAGCGGGGCACCTCTATGACCTCAGGTTGGGTGGGCGGCCATAAGTTCAAGCAGTTGTTTGCGAAATTGGGCTTGGCGGGAAGGGAACATGGAAGTTTGACTGAAAAGTGTGACTGAGGTTTGACAGAAATAATCTTGTCCAGCAAAGGTATGTTTCGTGAAAAACTGGGTGTGTGGTTAATTTGAAAGAAGGGCAATTCAGCTCCAGCATTAAATACTACATTCTACTACTTCCGTTGCCAGCGCATGTGTATTCCCAAACTGTGGGTATTGTTAGGCAAGACTTCGCGCCCTGCGACGAGGAGCACTACTACTGGTGCGTGAGCAAGGCCGACGGATTCGACGAGGGCGGCGGCCGCAACCCCATCATCCCCTAAACTCTGCATCCATTCCATCTCTTGTGCTTTGTTTCCTCAGTGCTTGCAGTAAACCTTTCTGTCTAGACTTTGTCCTCCAATCCTCCCATCGGCAGTCCCTGCCTCAACCTCCCTACCTTGAACCTCAGATCCCCCTGAAATCTGGCATTAAAGAGCAACAGGTGCCAGACAGGATGCGTTGGGCAGTCGTCAGCAGCCTTGCTATCCTGCTGGGCAGTGCTCGAGCTCAGGGTGAGCGGCCTTGCATACCACAATCGTTGGGGTTTGAAAGGATGATAGGTGTAGTTGCAGATCCGGAGTGCCCCTGCGAGGACACCTGGATGTACTCGGAGCGGGCGGGGCTCTGCTTCTGGAAGTCGGATGAGCCCAAGAGCTGGGCGGAGGCCCGGGCCGACTGCGTCAGTCAGGGCGCCTCTCTGGCCATCAAGAACCAGGACTTTGTCAAGGTTAATCCCACCCTTTCTTGTTCATCCAGAGCTCCGAAGGCCCACTGCTCATTTGCAAGCATTTTACTTGCCTTGCTGATGTTTCAACAAAAGTATGAAGCATATTATCTCTCAACCCACTCCAATATAAGCCGGAGTTCTTCTTGAGTTGTTGTTATATTTAAAAAGTGAGCCCTTGAAATGAAAACGATGGGACGCTATGATTGTGCTTTGGAGTGTGAGATAAAGGGTGGATTGGGTGTTGGCAGGCAACACGTCAGTGGCAGCAGATGCTTGACGTGGAGCCGGAGTACGGCTGGTACGGCATCAGTCGACCGCAGAACGGCCGTTTTGCCTACGTTTCCGGGCGCAAGGTCGCCGACATCGACCCTAACACCGAGGCCGTGGCCCATGGGTTTTTCTGCTTCTCCCTTTTCGCTGCGTGGAAAAAAGTATTACTTGACTGGGGCAGCTGAGTTTGGCTTTCCTTTGAAACATCAGGCTGCGCTATAGCCCGATGCGTAAAGCTTTATCTGCATCAAATCCTGCACAAATCCAATTACCATAAGCCCCAACACCAAAGCCGTCGCCCATGGGTTGCTTTTCCTTCACCACATGAATCAAAAGGCTGGGCGCCACAACTGAGTTTGTCCTTTCCTTGAAACATCAGGCTGGGGGCTGAAGCTGGAGCTTTTATCTGCATCAGATGAACTAAGAAGGCCAATGCAGGCGCGGCGGTCAGTTCGGCTGTGCTGCAGTAGCCCTGCGGCCAACACGAGTCCTGGACAACCGACGCCGGCGACGGACTGAGCGTGTCGGGGGCTTTGAGCCTTCGGAGGGTCCCTTCCCGAACCGCCAGTACCCAGTTTGGCGCTACCGGGCCAAGCTGGAGTTCTTCCCCTGCGACGACCTCCGTCACTACATTTGCATGCGCCCCGCCAACTTTTACTAAATCTTTTGCTTCTTTGCCTGTTGATTGACTATGCAGTGTTTGTGATATTTTGAGGGATGATATCAGCAAAAAACTCGTCAAAAAATTTAAATTTTCATACACTAGTCAATTCAGGAGAAAAGTGTGTGAATGCAATCTCCTAGCGTGGCTCCTTCGAGGCAATCCAATCAGGTTCCGGCCCAGGTTTTTCTGCTCTTAAAAGCACGGAAAAGGGGGAAGGGCAAAGCCATAGAGGCAGGCCTGAAGTGCTCTGGGGGAGAGGTGAGGTGGGAGGCCGTTTTTTTGGCCTAAGCTGGGGGCTTGCGGCTGACAGGAGAGGGGCGAAGGGAGGCGATCGATAGGCAGGGCGAGAGTCCCCCGGATAACCCATTCCCCACTTGCACGCCTATCCTTCGCGTCGCGCTCTCCCCCTGGAGACTGAGAGCGCTCGCTCATTCTGCCTCCCCCCTCCCCCCTATTCCCTTCACTCCTCCTGGCCTGGCACCGATGGCCTTATTAGAATGCAGCTGAGGCTTTTGCAGCCGCATTGATACTGCTACCCACCTTGGCGAGGTTTCGTGATGAAATTAAGTTTTGCCACTTAGCGAAGTGCAATAATGCCTAGAGATTGCTTGTGCGTCATTTTGTCGGGGTAATTGTTAATTAATATAAAAGTTTGGTATAAAATTAACATATTATATCTCAGTTTTGTATTTGTTATTGATAATGATAAGTCAAGCATAATGTAATCATTCTTCATTGAATATGCCTGTCTCCTTCTTGGCTGACGAAACATTGCCAAAAAGATTGAGTGTTGTTGGAGACTGGTGCAGGCCTGGCAGGGATTTCCACAAAAGGGGGCGAAGCCCGTCAGTCCCTCCATTATGACACTCCGCTGCCCTCCCAGCCCTAATGCTCTCTCTCTCCCTTCCACCCTTTTATGCCCCTCAGCCTGCTCGCTCGTAAAAAAAAGGCCTGCTCAAACATCTCTATTCCCTCATCTAGTTCACCAGTGCCAGGCCAAAGCTTAGCCTCCTTGACTTGGCAGGTTTTCGACCAGCAGAGTGCTCTGTCATTTGCAAACACAGCTCGTGCCTCTCCTCCTGTCAGCTGCTTTCCGCTCCTCTCTACCCGCTGTGCCTTGAGGGCGGCGCGAGAAAAAAGCAGTCCAAACAGCCACTGACTCAGAGAGACTTCGCGCGGCCTTTGCGTTTCAGCAGCCTCCTTGGAAACCTTTTCTCCACGTCCAACATCTGCAGGTTCCTCCTGTGCCCCCCCCCCCCGTTCTCTACTAATTTCCTTCTCTGCCACACATGTTGACAGTCGCTGCGGCATAGACTCGCCCCTCCCCCATACCTACGCTTCCACGCGCACCTACTAAAACCCGGCCACCTTCCACCCCATCTTTTCTGCTCCCTCTTTGGCAAATACACACTGCTTTTCTTGGGCCTAGATGCCAGGGAGTTTCCTGCCCAGAAGTCTGCAGAAACACCAGCAGCTCTAAATTCAGTGGCCACTTTTTTCCTTTGAGGCAACAGCTGCTGCGTTTCGCTTACAAGCCCTTACTGAGGGCCATTAGTTTGCCCGGGCTCAGCTTTTTGTATCCAAGGGTCATCGATTGCCTGGGAATGTTTCATTCGCTTTTTGCAGTTGTTGCGTGTTCCTTGCAAATAACTGCAAATCGACGCCAAAGTAAAACTAAAATTCGCCTGAATTGAGACAACGAAATGAAGTAAAGGAGAAGCGTTGGCAGTAGAAAACGGCCCGAGGATGTCCACAGGAGCTCATGGGCCGCAGTGCATCTGCCAGATCTGCTCCTGCGGGTATAGGCTTCCCATTTATTCCAAGTGAAACTGCCTATTCTGCCGCTTTTCCAGCCAGCACCACTGCCAACCGGTGCCCGCGGCGGCCAAGACACTGCTGGTACAAGACCCCGATGCCAAGATCGCCGCATCCGAATATCGCAAGGTACACTACTTGCACAAATAGCCACAAAAATGATATTGTGGCTGCGGGTAAAATGAAGCGATCCATATCGCTTCCTGAAACATAAAAAAATTGAGTGCAATTTTGTGCAAGAATTCTGCAAACTGCTTTCGATGCAACCATTTGAGAAAATGTTTGAAAATTTCTCTTCTCTATACCATTCCTTTTTTATTGGTCATTTCTTTGGATTTTTACTAGAATGAAGCTCTGCTGCAGACCTTTGCCACAGTGCAGCAGGGCGTGAGTCGAGTGCAGCCGATTCGACCGAAGGAGCACAGCCAGCTATTTGATCGCAGCGCCGATGGACTCCAGCCTTTCACCTCTTCCGCCAAGGTTGCGCCCGGTAGACTTGGAAGCTCTGGAATTCTTGAAAGCGCCCTTGACAGGCGGACTTTCGGGCCCCCCTCTCGCCACAGCGGCAGGCGGTGGACAAGCAGCGCTCACGTCGCCAGTGGCAGAGCCAGTGGACCGGTCAGCTTCCCCTTTATGGATCTCAAATATATCGCACATATTTTCACGGACTTTGTTGAGCGATGTTAGGATGAAATAGGGCATGAGGATGGACTGGCGTCTTCATCTCATTAGCGTGGAAGGAAGTGAGGGCAACATCGAGATAAGGTGGGAAAAAAAGATGAAACAAATTAAAATTCAAAATTTCCAGTTTATCACCTAGCTAATTGTTTCTAAATGTGAGCGAGAATAATTTGTTTTGCAAGTTTTTTGACCGCGGAGCGGCCCGAAGGGCCGCTCCGCGGTCTATAGAGGTTACTAAACTTTTGTCCTCAGGTATATATATATACTAGTAATATAGGTCAGTGGGCGCGCTACGCGCGGCCACCTAATTTTTAGAGAAAAAAGAGAGATATTTGGCTTGCCGATGGTACCAGATATAGTTAAAGCTATGTGACCAGTAATGCCACTTCAAAAATTCCTTAAAATAATTATGTTAAAATAGGGCAAAATCATAGCCATGTGCATACTGCCTCATGGCCTTTCCAGCCACTACACAGCATGATAGGATTACAGATCTCAAAATATGCTTGAGAATAATCATCATTCGCATAGCCTGGGCCAATGCTGAGTCACCTTTGCCTTAAAGAATTATTTGATTCATTCCAAATACATCAGACTCCTGGGTAGGCCAAAAAATGAAAACTTTGTATCAGTCAATCAATTTTTTTTTAAAACATTTGATTCAAAACTTTGGATACTAACCAATGGATTTAATGCAAAACTCTTGTACCTTTAATTCAAAAAAAAGTCCGACAGAAAAAGTTAAAAACTGGATGAGTTATGGGGTTTCAAAGTCAAAAAATGGCCAAAAATCGCAAAAATGGAAACGTTTTCGATTGTTTCACATTTTCAGCATTACCCATACACTGCGCGCCCCAAAAAATATTGAAAAACTTGTCAAAAGCCATACATAGAGCTATCATATGCCAAGATAAGTAAAGAATCCAGGTGGCGCCGAGGCACCCCCCAAATTGGCATCACCCGTATTATATAAGATATATATATATACTAGTAATATGGGTCTGTGGCCGCGCTTCGCGCGGCCACACTTTTCATTCCTTTACAGCATTTGAAATCTTGATTTTTTTATTAACATATAACATAAAATAGTCCATGATAACAAATGATAACAAGCATCAAAAACCATTGCGAATCATCAGCACAAGCAAATTGCGTTTCATCAGCAAATAATTAATTCATCAGCATTTTAGGTTCCACCAGTTTTGTAAGCTTCAGATGAGAAAGGCGAATCATTAAGGATCAATGACTGATTGCATCGCATGCACTCAAACTGACCTCTGCATTGAGCACCTGCATACCCTAACTAATGAATACCTTGAAACATCAGCTCACTGAGTAGGGCCAAAATAACGAAAATTGACTTTACTCAATGACATTTTTAACATAAAAAAGTTTAATGAAATGAAAATATAAATAGATGATCTTATACAGAATTGTTCAGGCTAAAATTAAAAAAAAAGTCCGCCAAGAAATGTTCAGAATTGGTGGAGCAATTGAGCTGCAAAGTTGGAAAATGTCCAAAATTAGCACATTTTCGATATTTTCATCATTTTCTAGAAATCAGGCGCAGGTGCAGCGATATGCCAGACACTGTACTTTTCAAGACCTATCCATAAAGCTATCATGTGCCAGGATAAGTTATGAATCTGGTCGGCCCGAGGTACCCTCCCAAAATGCCATCACCCGTATTATATAAGATATATATATATATATATATATATATATATATATCTGGAAATGCTGGCCCCGGGCGAATTCTCAACGGATTTGGACAAACTTTTTTTTTCCTGAAAGGTAATGAGATTTTAGAAAGATCTGGAGGGGTGGAACCGGTTTCCGAGCATTTGAAACATTACTTTTTTGGGTAGAAAGATTGATAATGTGGGTATGCTGTAAAAGGCTCAATTCTCAACGGATTTTGAAAAAAATTTTTTTTCCTGAAAGGTATTAAAATTTTAGGAAGATCTGGAGGGGTGAAACCGGTTTCCGAGCATTTGAAACATTACTTTTTTGGGTAGAAAGTATGCAAATTTGGGTATGCTGTAAAAGGCTCAATTCTCAACGGAATTGGACAAACTTTTTTTTCCTGAAAGGTAATGAGATTTTAGGAAGATCTGGAGGGGTGGAACCGGTTTCCGAGCATTTGAAACATTCCTTTTTTGGGTAGAAAGGTCGAAAATTTGGGTATGCTGTAAAAGGCTCAATTCTCAACGGATATTGACAAACTTTTTTTCCTGAAAGGAAATAAAATTTGAGGAAGATGTGGAGAGGTTTGTCAAGTCCCGGAGCATTTGAAACATAACTTTTTTAGGTAGAAAGGTTAAAAAATGGGGTATGTTGAGAGCTCCGCGGTCACCTATTGCGCTCTGCGCCATATACTTGTTAGA